>JAFEMH010006744.1:0-114114 GCA_022495995.1 Adenophora triphylla var. japonica | reverse complement strand
AGGATCTTGAGTTTGAGCTTCGACTCGAGGAAAATGGTGGCGTGGGATATGTATCCGAGGTTTGTATGGCTTGTGAGGCCCAGTAAAAACCAGCAAGTGCGGGCGAGTGTGACGTATGACGTGCATGGTTGAAGCCGGCTGGGATGGGATGTTTGGAATGATCCGTCTGGCATTCGAAAGAGCGTCGGGAAGACCAATCCAGGGCCTGGCTGAGAACCACTCCGGGTTAAGGGTTGTAGTGTACTGGGAAGTGTATCAGGCGGCTGACAAGTGCACGTAGCGTCTGCGGTGTGCCGAAGCAAGAGCCGGTGCGAGTAGTGTTATGCGGTCACTAAAATTCTTTTACCGAGTAAACAGAAGTTTTTGAAGAATTTTCAATGTATGTATACACAAACTGTATATTGATGCATTTTTTTGTATTTTTGTTTTGTAAAATAAAAGTAAAGCACAAGCACACACACACATAATAGTTAAAAAAAGGGGTAAAATGAAAGTTTAACCCTCATCATTGTTTTAAAAATCTTTTGTTTTTTAGTTTTAAAAGTTTTAAAACTAAAAGTCGTCCTGGCCAAAGATCGAAATGCTTTTTAACCTGTGAGAATTACTCCGGATCCGGCTCGCGCGGCGGGGCTCCGACGCATGACTCGCGATTGGTCTGGGAGGTGTCTCGGGGGCGCTTCCGGCGGTGCTCGGCGGAGCAAGGAAGTACCACGAGGGGCCCCTCTAAATGCTTTCCGGGGAGGGGAATCGAAAGGGACCAAGGGATTGCTCAGAAGGGTCTTACGAAGGAAATTTTACTGCTGAAGGTGAACAGGAGAGAGGAGAGAAGAGGGAGGTGTGAGCGAAATTCATGAGGGGGAGCCCTCTTATTTATAGGGTCCAGGATTACGGCTAGTTGTGTCTTACAGCATCGGCCATTACCAATTTTTTGATTTTTCCTGGATTTGGGCTGAATATTGTGCGGGACTTTAGAGTTTTCTAATTACTTGATGTCTGGATGCAAAGTGGTCCGCACGGACGAGCCAAATTTGCGTTTTTCCTAAGGAATTTTCAAAATTTCAAAAAGTCATTTTGTACTTTTTTATCCCGTAATGACCGATTTGGTTGGTGGTTTTTAGGTTTTTGAGGGCTACTGGGGTGTTCCAGAGGCTGCGTTTGTGTGAGTTACCAAGCGATGTTTCCTTGCCGTAGCGTTTGGAAGAGAGTGATCCAGATTGGGTGGTTACAGTATCTTTGTGCTATATGTACATTAATGTCTTGTCAGAATAATTGTTTCTGCTTTTTTGCATTTTTGGGACGAGAAGATTTTGTTTCTGCGTAATTATTATTAGCTGTCTCTACAAGTAGAAAAGAGCTATAAATGTAGATTCTAGAAATCGAGAAAGCATGCAGCAGAAAATAAGAAATGCGGCTTTCAGTAATTATAAAGAGTTGGAATCAAAACGACAGTCTATTTAACTTTCCGCATTAAGAACGTTGTGTTTCCGCCCGTTTCTTGTTTAAGGAAAAATTGCTTTAATCAACTTCATTCTATTATATAGTTATTGATTGCTTAAAATTTGTATCACTTAACCTCCTTAAAAGTTAAAAGCTTAGAATTCAAACTAATCAATTCCTTTGTTTAATCATATGTGTAAGAAGTAACGACACTTTCTATGCTATTGTACTGAAATCCTCAAAAAGCTATTAACCGGTGAGGAAATTTACATATTGGATTCTAATGTATGGTAAAAAAAATTGGGTACATTTTAATTTAAAAGAGACCCCTCGATTTCCAAGTCTTAAACTGTCAATTTTTTTCAAAGAATAAATAAAAATGTTGAAGATCTAGGTTTGCCTTATCCGCTAATAAATGTCGTTTGGTAGAAGAAGGACTTGAGATATTAAAAAAGATCATATTCAGCTCTTACTGATTTTGGCCCTTAAATACTGACATTTGGGATGGGCCAGATGGGTGTAGGAGTGGCTGGTTACACATGGTTAAAGGTGCCACATCCCTTCACAGTTTACTATCCGGAACCGAACCGGTTCCAATCATGATTCGGGCCGAATTTTCATATATGCATGGAGAATATTTTAAAGGCCGATTTCTCTAGGCGCCCCTCACTTTGCGAGTATTTAAAACCCAATTTGGAAAGCTCAAACATTTAGTTTAATTCCGAGAAGACACCCCTTTCCGATAATACAAAGACATAATTATCACTTACTTTCTTTGCACGTTGTGTGGACGGGATTAAAGGTTACCCAATCTCGAAAACTAAAAATTATCACTTTAGTCATCGAAAGCTTTGACAATTAAATATTGGTCATTAAATCAAAATTTTCAAGCAAAAAAAATCAAAAATTTCAATAATAACAATGAATTACTCTCATAATTTATACATTTTACAACTCTTATAATTACTTAAGAACTTACTTTGACTTTTATAATTGATTTATAAGACAATTTTTTCAACAAAAAAATCAAAATTTTGAATAATAAACAACGAATTACTCTCATAATAACAACGAATTACTCTCATAATAACAACGAATTACTCTTATAATTGACTCCATAAACTTATAAGACTTTTTTTAAAAAAGTCTTACTAAGTAACTGCTTTATATAGACTTTTTTAATAGTCTTATGAGTAACAAATATAAGACTTTTAAAATGCTTATAAGTTAGTTATAAGACCCTATTTGAACATTGAAAATTGTGTTGTAAAAAAGTCTTATAAGTCAGTAACTTATAAGACTTTTTTTAATAAGTCTTAAGAAGCTAACATATAAGACTTTTAAAAAGTTCTATATAAGTTTGATTATAGAAAGACCTATTTGAACATTGAAAATTGTGTTGTAAAAAAAAGTCTTATAAGTAACATATAAGACTTTTTAAAAAGTCTTATAAGTTAGTTATAAGACCCTATTTAAACATTGAAAATTGTGTTGTAAAAAAGTCTTATAAGTTAGTTATAAGACCTATTTGAACATAAAAATTGAATTCCTTCCCTAAACGTCAGAGAACATAAACGGACTTTGAAGAGATAACCTTCGGCTCACACGAGACATAATAAAATCTCTAAACACGGTAATGGGTTCATATACGCAGGAGTGATGAAATATGTATTCTACGAGATAAGCTTTTGGTTATTTGTTTCCTGTAAGCATCAAATATTCATTGTTCATGGACATCGTAATCCCACCGTAAGATATGGGTTTCACTTATCGATTATTATGGAATGGATAAGGTCATCCTAAATACTCTTCCTGTGTACCAAACAAGACCACAGGTATACACTAATCGATGTGGTACGGGAATGAAATCACCAACTCAAACGGGAGGGATACACGCTCTGGAAATTTTCATGGTTATTACAAGCAAGCAATACCTTAAAACAAGAATGTCCCACTTTGAACATTACATTGACATAAATCGGCATTTTCGGTGAATTAAGAACTCCCTTGGTTGCATTCGATGTCTATTGTTTTGAAAAGTAAAATAAGAGGTAACCATTATAAACATAATCATTTTATTACTTCCTATGTTATAAACATATCTTTGTTTATTAATATCCAAAATCTCTGAATGGAAATATGAAAGTGGAAATGCAAATCTTTAAGCAAATTTGAGAACTACTTCCTTTGACCCAATGTCGCGAGAGATTCATTAAGAGGCTCGCCGGAGAAGATGAAAGAGGCTCGCGGAAGATGAAGAGGCTCGCCGAAAATAATGTAGATTTAATCGAAATAATGTAGATCTGGCGGAGATATTGTAGATCTAACCTTTAATGGAGGCGGCGACGGAGAAGTTCGAAACTTCGCTTATAGAACCTTTGTCGTATGCGGGTTCTCTAAAGCCGCAACCTTTGCTTACCGATGAGCCGCAACAAAGACTTGCACAGAATTCGCCCTTCCATCTTGAGGTAGTTCGGGAAACTTACTTATAGAACAGATCCGAGATCGACATTGCCGGCGGAAGAGAAACGCCATCGCCGGCGGAGATGGCGAGGAGAGAGAGAACTTTTAATGTGTGTGTGTGTGTGTGAGAGAGAGAGAGTAAAGAGATTAAAATGGGAAGAAGAGAGGAAATGACGGGAGGGGAGTCTAGGGGGTGTCCGGGGAATTTGAATCTGGGAATAACTCCTTATTTGGGATTTGTAAAAAAGTTTTCTTTTAAGGGAAAAAAATCTGGACAGAGGGGCCCTGGGGGAATTTTTCCATATTTAAAGAAGGAAAAATTTGGCAACCGGTGTCTGTGACAACAGTAGTATAATTGGCCATTCATTACCATTTCCAAGCTCTATCTCCGAATACTAGTATCACTATTTTTTAAAAAATAATTTAAATTTATTTTTTTAAAACAACCAATAATTCTTAGATAATTAAGACTTTTTTTTTTGAAGAAAGATCATTAAAACTTAAAGAAATGAACAAAATATAAATATTTTTTTATTTGGCTAAAGAATTTATACACAAAAATAGCCAAAGACAATGTCAGATCAGTGCTTTCCTTTCTCTCATTGGAAATTTTCATAAAAATGAAAAATCAATTATTGTGACGATTTTACGATTTGAAAATCATCAATTTATCTCTAAATGTTTAATTTTTGCAAATAAATGACGATCTTTTTTTTATGAAAAACTTTTTCGTCAGTATTTGCAATTAAAAGTTAACTACAAGCTAATAGAGGTGGCCGGTTCGGTTCAACCGCCGGTTCACGGTTGAAAACCGGCGGTTTGAACCTTGAACAAACCTCAACCGGAACCGAAGGTCAAACCGGCTCAACCGGTTACGGTTTTAACGGTTTACGGTTTTAACGGTTTTCCGGTTAACCTCCGGTTTTGACGGTTTGGATGCGCTCGGCCGAGTCTTTGGTGTTGCTCGGCCGTACCCTTTTTTAATATCTAGTGTTACGCTCAAGCAACTCATATGACTCGGCCGAGCATGAGGCATGACCGGTTTAATACACTGGAAAATGACCCCCTCGGCCGAGCAACTCATATGACTCGGCCGAGCATGACCATTAAATGGTAAATACTTACTGGAAAAAATGTCTTGCTCGGCCGAGCAACCCTCATGACTCGGCCGAGCATAAAACCAGCGGTTGAAAACCGGCGGTTCACGGTTTTTGAAAATACAAACCGAAACCGAACCTTGTAAATATCGGTTACGGTTAAAACGGTTACGGTTAAACCGGTTGACCGGTTTTGACCGGTTTTGACCGGTTTAAAACCGGCCGGTTTGCGGTTCCGGTTAACCAAATGGACACGTCTACAAGCTAATGAGTCGGTGGATTGTATAACCGGTTATTGTTTAAATTACAGACCAACCGAACTAAAATTTTGCAAATAAATGACGATCTTTTTTTTTATGAAAAACTATTTTGGTCAGAGGCCTCGAACCTACGGTACAATGAACAATTTCATCCGTCAAATTTTCCATTTTGCCCTCACTAAGTTGTATCTTTTCCATTTTGCCCTTAAAAAAAAAAAACACGTGTCCTTGAACATGAACTTTTACTAGTTTTCTTATAATCTGAACCGTTCAACCGTTTTTTAAGATTAGTAGTATTATAGACTTTTGATCCCCGTTTCTTACAAAGGAACACTAATATGTGTGAGAGATTAAATTTTTGGACCACGATCAAATCTAATTGAGCTAAGGACCCTAAGGCCCACTATCCAAATCAATATCCCATTTTAACCCATCTGAGATTAAAATCCCAAATAAACCCAATAGCCCATAATGAGATAACGGAGTAAACAGAGAACGTGACCTAAAATCACTCCGTCTCCGTGATTTCTAGTAATCAAGTCGTAATCCAAAATTAATTCCAAAATCAAACACAAATCCACGCGAGGAGGTAAACGGCGAAGAGATTGAAGATCGCCTCTGATCCGTTGTAGATTGAAGAGATTGAAGATCGACTCAATTCCGATTTTGTAAGGTATGCTTTCAATTTTTTTTTTAATTGGAATTCGATTTTAACAGTGTTCATCAATAGATAGAAGATGTTGTTGCTGAATTAGGTTATAAATTTTGTTTAACAAATTTTTGAATAAAAAAATTATTTCATTCCCGTTTGAAACATAAATTGAATTTTGACCTTGTTTATGAAATATGAGAAAGGGACTTTATCAAGTCTTATAGACAGTGTTATATGTCCTGGCATTGTGTGAAAAAATTTGTTTCGAGACACTTGAATGGTCCGATAGCAAATAGTATCGGACCTTTCAAAGGCATTTTGATTGTGTTTGTTAATGTCTTATGTGATACACATGGCAGGTCTTATAACAATTGATATAGGATCTGATATAGTGTTTATATGATTACGAGTTTACATGCTTAATTTAGTTTTAGATTATTTTATGTGGCAATTGATAGAGGACTGTTCGGGTCCACATACCATTTGTTATAGGACCCGTTCGGGTCCTATACCTGCTCTATTTTGCTTTTTGATTTGTATTTGTCTTGATGTAGGAACAATTGTTATATAAAATAATGTATACATGAATTGTCCTTTAACATGCTTCATTTTGTTACGGAATATGTATGTTGCGTATGACCTGTTAAAGGTCCTATATCCTTTGTTATAGGAATTGTTATAGTGTGCATTTGTTTGGAGATGATTTGATTCAGTTTGATTGTTTGATGATGTGGTATATGACTTGTAATATGTCCTATACACCTTGCTAAAGGATCTGTTGTAGTGTGCATATGATTTTGAGTCAAATTTCTTGATTATATTTTTTATTATTACTATGACAGAGGATGTTGTTTGATCCAGTAACAATTGTTCCAGTTCCTATATTCCTTGTTACAGGACCTGTTATAGTGTGCATTTTGTTTGTCTCATATTTAAGTTGCATATGACCTGTTCCAGGTCATATATCCTTTGTTATATGACCTGTTCCAGGTCCTATATCCTTTGTTATAGGACACTGGAATATATTGCATATGACACTGTTCAGTCCTATATCCTTTGTTATAGGACTGTTATAGTGTCTATAAATCTTGCATTTATAGGACACCTGCTTTCTATTTTGCTTTTTGATTTGGATGTGCCTTGATACGGTAACAATTGTTATATAAAATGATTTATATCATTATATATGAATTGTCCTTGTTTGTGGCTTATGTTTTATTTTTGTTTTGTATGAAAAGGTGGAAAACTACGATGTCTGCAGATAAGAGAATGACCCAACCGTATGCGAGCACGGAAAATCAATTGAAGATGAAACAGCTTAAATCAACAGATGTTACACTGTCTCAAGATAAGAGGATCGTACGTTACTCACCAAAGAAAACGACAGAAGAAAAAAAAACAAAAGCTAAAGGAACAACTAAAAGTGCAAAAGGACTCACCTGGATCCCTTGTTTCAGATCTAACCTGCATTCTATATCATCTATCCTGACAGAAGTTGATTTAAGAGAATCTCATTTAAACAGGTTGAAGATATCACCTTTCTTCTTTGTTCAATTCTATAAACTCAAACAAAGATGTTAACTTGAGGAAGATGGACTCAACAATAGAAGATTTGATCGGATGCTACAAGCCAAAGGAAAAGAAATTTTTGCCGGGCAAAGTTTTGGTTGGGTTGAGTGCAAAATGATGTAACATCTATATTTGGTGTTGTTTCGGAAGTGAATTGATAGATATGAAGAAAAAGGGATAGGCACTCACTTGGGATAGTTGAGAGGCTATTCCCAAACTGTAAAGCAAATGAAATAACCATGAAAAAAGTGAAGGAAAACTTGAGAAGGCTGGTCAGTAGTGAAAGAGAAATTGATATAGGAGACGTTGTGAGATTGCTGAATCTCATAGCATTGGGGTCTGTTTTCTTTGCTTCAAAGGGTGAGGTAATGTCTCCGGGGTTTTTATATTATGTGGATGATTTGGAAAGAATGAAGAGCTATGATTGGTCAAGCGCGATTGTAGATAACTTGCTTCAGTCTCTAAATGAGAAATATAAATCACCGATCCTCGTTGTTGGATGTGTATCAATCTTACCGGTAATATCATTTTAAATTTATATCTCTAATTTTATTTTAGTTACTGTTATTTACTATAAGTAAAATTATATATTACTGATCATATTTCTCTTTATTTTGTAAATGTAGTATTGGTTTAACGAGCACACAAAGGTGATCAATGCAACAAGAAACTTGCTTCCAAGGTGTATGAAGTGGGAAGTATCAAAGAAAATTGCCAATTTCAAGGATTTTATCAAAAACTTGAGAAGTGATCAGGTATAAAACACATTGACGATGTTATGTAATAAATTGTTTAGTATTCTCATATCCTATACCAGTTTCTATAGGACAATTCATAGTGTTGATATCGGTTGATATAGGACTGCTCTATTTTGCCTTGAATGGTCCTATATCAACTGATATAGGACCATTCAAATTCTTATAAGAATTGGTATATGATTTTTTTGAGGTCCTATATCACTTGATATATGACCATTCAATGGTTTTTTTTGCTGCGAATATGAGTTTGTTAAGTCCTATACCCGGTATGATATAGTACCCTTCATAGTGTTGTCATGTCCTATACAAGTTACTATACAATTTGCTATAGGACCATTGAATTGTTTATATTATGTTCTCAGGTCCTATAGCATTTGCTATAGGACCATTCAAAGGTGTTATAGCAAATGTATTGGTTGTTAGTAGTTATTATAATACATGTATTCATTTCTTATATCACTTGTTATAGTTAAATATATTCATTCGATATAATAATTTTATCATAGGTTCATGTTGAAGAGCTCGCATTGACAGATGAAGAGAAGGTGTTGTTGATTGAGAAACCAAATGAGGATGGAAAAGATGATGATATTGAAATGTCAGTGGAAAAACTTGGTACTGAAAAAAGGATTGGGGGAGGGGATGAAGGAGGAGGTACGAATCTTCAAGATTTAGTAGATAATTTTGAATTAATGTTGGGGACCAGTCTGACACCTACTGATAAAGGTCAGGGGAGTGGGACAAATGAATTGATTGAGTTGAGGAATGAAAATGAAAGTTTGAAGCTGGAAAAAGCTAAGTTGCTGGGACAGATAAAGGAGTACGAATTGAAAACCAACAACGCAATTGAAGAGGGGCATGTTTTTTTGGCTGCTGAGGTTGAGATGAGGAGAACATTTGACAACGCGCTTAAAGAAAAAGACAGAGAGATTGAGAAACTTAAAAGTTTGCAAAAGGAGAGAGACAGAGAAATAAAAATTTTGGAGGAAAAATTGGCTGCCAAGGATAATGACAGTTTGCAAAATAAACCAAAAGGCGATGAAGAATAGGGTATGGACATTGTGGCTGTGGGGGATCATGACAAGAAAGTTGATACTATGGGCTCAATGGAAAGAAGAGTAAAGGAAAGAGGGGATAAGAGGAAGAGGAAGGTGGATCCTGATTACACGTACGACGGAAAGAAGAGAAGGCCACGGGTATCAAACATAGAGGGAAAGAAGAAAAAAGAAAAAGAAGTATTGGCTGGGAGTAAAATTGTTTTAGATGTTGATGAATTGGAAGACAGAAGTGTTTTCTTACCAACATTTAATGAGAACTTTAGTCTCACAACCAAGTCAATGGATGATGAAACAAAGAGAAAATTTACGTATTTATGCGGAAGACTCGCACGTCCGTAAGTACCACTTTTATTAAAAGTTGTTTTCATTTATTAAAAATTTTGATGATAATAGAAATGTATATTTTTTTTTTTTTTGTGTTTCCAGTGAAAGTGTATGGTACATTTCGGGATTGCATGTGGCGATGTGGCAACTGTGGGAATTGGCTCATGATATGATGACCGAAGCCGCGCAGTACAAACATTTTTTATCCCCTGAACTATTTTGCATGAATGCTCTATTTTTGCTTTTTGATTTGGATGTGCCTTGTTTGCTTTTTTCTTATAAAATTTGCTATAGGACCTGCTCTACCGATAATATGCTTCGAGTTAACATGCTTCATTATGTTTGCAATTATTTATGTGGCATAAAAGACTGCTCCAGTGTCCTATAACATATGCTATAGGACCTGTTATAGTGTGCATTTGATTTGGAGATGATTTGATTCAGTTTGATTGTTTGATGATGTGGTATATGACTTGTAATAGGTCATATAACCTTTGCTATAAGACCTGTTCTTTTTTGCTTTTTGATTTGGATATGCATTTATATAGGTCCTATAACCTTTGCTATAGGACCTGGATGAGTATTGATCCAGTAACAATTGTTGTATTATTAATGAAATTTTAGGTAATGGATGCTTACCTAAATATTTTGAGGGACAAATACAAGGAACTCCCCCTCCATCTGGTGGACGCCAAAGGTCAAAAGTTAATTTTGTCTCAAGTTTTGCTACCGTAAGTCTTATTTATTGATTTAAAAGATACTTACGCCTCAAATTTTTTTGTTTATTAAAGTTAATTATCAGCTTTGTGCTTACATTTAAAATTTATTTGTTTCAAGCAATGGTTGAAGGATAAGAACTCAGAAGAAATACAGAGAGGAATAAACAATGTCATCAAACAATTTACGGATGATGAAACAATTTTTATATTGTTTCCAATTCACTCTTCATGGAATGATCGTGGTGTCGTGTAACGATCATTGGACATTGCTAGTGATTGACACCGAAAATGGGGAGTATAAATTTTACAACTCCATGAAGAGGACAAAAGGAAAAGACCACTACGCAACACACGGAAAACTAATGGTAATATTTTTATATATGAGCCGTAATATGTTGGGTATAATGTTACAAGGACATATAGCAACTGCTATAGGACCTTTAAAATGCTTTATAGCTTTGAATATGACAGTGCCAGGTCCTATAGAAAAGGCTATAGGACCATTCAAATTACTATTTTTAATTTTTTGAATTCAGCTTACCGGTGTTTGATTACTTTTTTCTATTTCAGTTTGATCATGTCGTGGCACCGTACAAACGAATAGAGGAGACTCAAAAGGACGTGGATACTTTCATAGAATTGAAACGCGGAGACATTCCACAACAATGTAGAGATGATAGTTTGGATTGTGGAATAATCGTCCTAATGGAAGCAGAGGAGATGTTTGATAAAGGAGTTATTAGCAAGACATATGAAGACGATCTTTGTCTCGAAGTATAGCGGGAAAATGATACATGACATTTTAGCAAGTCCACATTGTCCTCATCATTAATAAATTAAACATCTTAGTTTCTTTTTGGATTGAATGATAAAAATTGATGGTTGTTGAACAGTTTAGTTTTATATTTGATATATGTTGGTTAAATATATTCCAAATATTTTTAAGGTCTCATAGTGGGTTTTCTTTATTAATTCTTTATTGAGCTATGGTGCAAGTGGGCGGTCGCCCATGAGGGTGTGGGCGGTCGCCCATCGCGACAAAGCAACATCTTTCTTCAAAGAACATCACACATGGGCGGTCGCCCATCTTAACATGTGCGGTCGCCCACTCCAATAGAGGTTTAAATGCTTGGTAATCTCTAGCTTGGGCGGTCGCCCACCTTGCCCTGGGCGGTCGCCCATGACGACAGTGGCTTCATGACTTTGATGCTCTCCAGGTTGAATCGCATCAATTGTCCTATAGCAAATGGTATAGGACCTTTCAAAGGCATTATTGTTTGGTATATGATGTAGGGAGGACCTATAGCAATTGCTATAAGACCAATTAAAGGAGTAATAGCTATGTATATGATGTTGGCAGGTCATATAGCAATTGCTATAGGACCTAATAAAGGGCTTATAGAGATTTGTATGATGTTGGCATGTCCTATAACAATTGGTATAGGACCTTTCAAAGGCATTATTGCTTGGTATATGATATTGAGAGGTCCTATACCAATTGCTATAAGACCAATTAAAGTGCTAATAGTTATTTATATGATGTTGGCAGGTCCTATAGCAATTGTTATAGGACCAAATAAAGGGCTTATATAGTTTTGTATGATGTTGACATGTCCTATAACAATTGGTATAGGACCAATTAGAGGATTGTTACTACATTAATAATCATGTTACATTTCATTCATACGTAGGTAGAAAAAAAAACAATTAAAAACAAATATTTTAGGATATCGACAAAATCAATTAACCAAAATTCTGAAATTAAAATGATTGAATAACATTGTAATGAACACGTGTGTAATGTCAAATAGGACGTATAAAGAATTAAATTGATAATTATTGAATAAGAAAACAATGACTCAACTAAAAGTAATTTGCAATGGCTCCTTGCATGATCTTTTATTGTGATAACCTTCTTTTCCGCATCGACGACATTTCATCTTCCTCTTTGTACCTTCTCCTCTAGAAATGTAGCGATTTTTCCTTGGCCTACCGGGGGGCGTTTTGTTTCAGGAGGAAGAACAATGGATTCCCCATCAACTACAGGAGGACATAATGTAGAAATAGCTGGAATTGACAGAACATAAGATTCCCTGTAATTCCTTACCTTGAAATAATCTTGAATGAAAGAAGAAGAATTGTTCTTAAACCTGCTGAAGACGGATATGGAATGAACACACGGAAATCCATTCTGCTGCCACATCCCACATGAACATGTGTATTCCTGTATGTTGACAACCATAGAAGGATCTGAATGAACTTCAAATATATATTCATCGCAGGCATGAATGATCCATGACCTTCCTTTGTCTGCACATTCCAAGTATACCTTCTGGATGGATGGACACAACACATTTGCCCATGAATTTGAGTCTTGTTTACGTCTACACATTCTTGACATAATCTTCAAACGTATACTGTCTATCAAATCTACAACAGGGAGAGATTTATACTCCTTTATCATAACATTAAATGACTCAGCCGCATTTGAGTACAATTCTCCATAACGATTACCTCCAAAATAGCGGTGCATAGTTTTCTTTCGGGAGATTGTTGAAAAACTCAGAAACCTTCGTACCACCCTCATTTATGATTTCGTCCAGAAGAATCTGAAAGTGCTCAGGTGTTGGAGCTTTTGAAAGCTTGGAAATTTTGTGAAGAATATTGGACCGCACCTCCTTCGATAACCCACCAAGTTTATTTCTAAGGTTGTTTTTTAAATGGAACATGCAGAATGAATGGTGTGAAAACGGCATAACCTCATGAACCGCATTAATGATACCCTGATGACGATCCGAAACAAATGTCACTCCTCGCTCAGTTATGTAAGGACGGAGATTTTGGAGAAACCACGTCCAATTTTCAGTATCCTCCGATCCAACCACAGCAAAAGCAACATGGAATAAGCCTACAACAAAAACAATTCATAAAAAATTAATTTAGCATCATAAAATATGAATAAAAATAAAAACCAATATACAAACTGTTAAAACATAAATAAGTTGTCTCATATCACATGGACTAAGACATTTGATTGGTCATATAGCAAGTGATAAAGTACCTGTAAACATCATAAACACAGCCAAAAAAGACATTTGAATTGTCCTTTAGCAAATAATATAGGACCTGCTAACGTAATATACAAAACTATAAGACCTTTGAATGGTCTTATAGCAAATGGTATAGGACCTGGCACTTCATATATAAAGCTATAAGATCTTTGAATGGTCTTATAGCAATTGTTATAGGACCTGTTAACTTCATATAAAATGCTATCAGACCATTGAATGGTCCTATATCAATTAGTATAGGTACTCACACAATCATATACATATGTTATAAGACCTCTGAGTGAACCTATATCAATTGGTATAGGACTTAACAACATCATATACAAAGCTCTTATACCACAAACTAAACTTAATTCTGATGCTACATATAAAAAAAAAATTAAAAGCATTAATAATAAAATTCTCATACCATTATCTCCATCTTTCGTTGTTGCTGCAAGTAGGGTACCCCGAAACATTCCAGTCAAAAATGTTGCATCCAAAAATAACAAGGGACGACAAAACTTAAATCCCCGCAAACATGCCCCAAATGCAAAAAAGCACCGCTGGAACCGAGAAGTCACAGGATCAGACTCAAACTTCACACAACCATCTGGATCCACCTCCCTAATTTTATCTGTATATGCTTTAAGCTTATTATAAAGCGAACTTTGCCTCACCAAAAATAATGTTTTTCGCCTTCTCAACTGCTCTCCAAATAACCTTGTAATGAACAGTGAGGCCATACTCTGTTAGCAACAATTTTACAAGAGAAGCAGGACTAACATTTGGATCATCTCTAACTTTATCACGGATAACACTGGAAAGAACTTCACATCCCATCCTTTGCCCAAAATCACAACTAATCGCATCCTTGCATATATGATCAGGAATATATTTCCTTATGTAGAAATATCCACTGCATTTTTCAATTGAGGCATGTATCTTCCATGGACAACCTTTTGATTCTTTGTGTGAGCATACAGTCGTGATACGAGTAGGTTCATTTTTCACATAATTGAAATCAAACCCCACTTCCGTTGCAAACTTACATAATGCATTCCTAAATTCACGAGCCACCTTCGAATATCTGCCCAACATTTTGTATTGCGTCTGCCCATTCCGCACTTCTCATTCTCTTTTCTTTGTGATCAAAGAATTTGACATTATCATCATTTCTACTACTTCTACCTTCACATAAAGTGGAAAATGATTTCTCGAAGGAATCACCGACATTACTAACACGAGATACTCAAATCATTCACATTTATTTCTAGTAGCTCAATATTCCTACGAGCAATCATAACACCCATACGAGATGAAATCTTGCTCACTAGACAACATGCACGACCTTTTCTCGGCTAACATATATGACATCGAGATTGTCTCCTTTTTCAAAATGTTCCATCTCGTTGCAACTAAATTCAACAATAGATTCATACGAATCAAATTGATCAAACCTAGTAACAATGAGATAATCTTCCATAATTCAACATCAACATCACATTAGACTCCATTGAAGGTAAAGTTATTTTATCGTATATAAATTCAATCAATAAATTCATCAAAACTCAAAATTAGAAGAAAAAAATGAAAATTAATACAAAATATAAACTGAATTCAACCAAGATCATAATTCGGATGTAATACCTTTTTTTCGGATTGATTGAATTGGATAAAAGGATTGAAGTTTCAAATTTCTCCGTCCGGATTGCAATTTCAAAATTGAAATTTCCGGAATAGCTAATCCTTAAGAAACGGCATGAATTGTTGCATGGATTAAGCGATCGCAATCTTCTCCTGTTAACGGCGCCGTCAATTTCATAGTCCGGAATATAGCATTTTGGGGTTTAAAGGGATTTTGATTTGAAGTATAAAAGGGAATTGTCTTTTTTTATTTGGGGTGGGTTTTTTTGGGTTATGATTTGAGAAATGTGGGTAAAGAGGAATTTTTCCAATCTTAGAGCTAAGGACCCTAAGGCCCACTATCCAAATCAATATCCCATTTTAACCCATCTGAGATTAAAATCCCAAATAAACCCAATAGCCCATAATGAGATAACGGAGTAAACAGAGAACGTGACCTAAAATCACTCCGTCTCCGTGATTTCTGGTAATCAAGTCGTAATCCAAAAATCAATTCCGGCCAAAATCAAACACAAATCCACGCGAGGGAGGTAAACGGCGAAGAGATTGAAGATCGCCTCTGATCCGTTGTAGATTGAAGAGATTGAAGATCGACTCAATTCCGATTTTGTAAGGTATGCTTTCAATTTTTTTTTTAATTGGAATTCGATTTTAACAGTGTTCATCAATAGATAGAAGATGTTGTTGCTGAATTAGGTTATAAATTTTGTTTAACAAATTTTTGAATAAAAAAATTATTTCATTCCCGTTTGAAACATAAATTGAATTTTGACCTTGTTTATGAAATATGAGAAAGGGACTTTATCAAGTCTTATAGACAGTGTTATATGTCCTGGCATTGTGTGAAAAAATTTGTTTCGAGACACTTGAATGGTCCGATAGCAAATAGTATCGGACCTTTCAAAGGCATTTTGATTGTGTTTGTTAATGTCTTATGTGATGCATGTAATGTGTCTTATAACAATTGATATAGGATCGATATAGTGTTTATATGATTACGAGTTTACATGCTTAATTTAGTTTTAGATTATTTATGTGGCAATTGATAGAGGACCTGTTCAGGTGTCCTATACCATTTGTTATAGGACTGTCTGTGTCCTATACCGCTCTATTTTGCTTTTTGATTTGTATTTGTCTTGATCCAGTAATAATTGTTATATAAAATAATGTATACATGAATTGTCCTTTAACATGCTTCATTTTGTTACGGAATATGTATGTTGCGTATGACCTGTTAAAGGTCCTATATCCTTTGTTATAGGAACTGTTATAGTGTGCATTTGTTTGGAGATGATTTGATTCAGTTTGATTGTTTGATGATGTGGTATATGACTTGTAATATGTCCTATACACCTTGCTAAAGGATCTGTTGTAGTGTGCATATGATTTTGAGTCAAATTTCTTGATTATATTTTTTATTATTACTATGACAGAGGATGTTGTTTGATCCAGTAACAATTGTTCCAGTTCCTATATCCTTTGTTACAGGACCTGTTATAGTGTGCATTTTGTTTGTCTCATATTTAAGTTGCATATGACCTGTTCCAGGTCCTATATCCTTTGTTATATGACCTGTTCCAGGTCCTATATCCTTTGTTATAGGACCTGGAATATGTTGCATATGACCTGTTCCAGGTCCTATATCCTTTGTTATAGGACCTGTTATAGTGTCCTATAAATCTTGCTATAGGACCTGCTCTATTTTGCTTTTTGATTTGGATGTGCCTTGATACAGTAACAATTGTTATATAAAATGATTTATATCATTATATATGAATTGTCCTTGTTTGTGGCTTATGTTTTATTTTTTGTTTTTGTATGAAAAGGTGGAAAACTACGATGTCTGCAGATAAGAGAATGACCCGTATGCGAGACGGGAAAATCAATTGAAGATGAAACAGCTTAAATCACAGATGTTACACTGTCTCAAGATAAGAGGATCGTACGTTACTCACCAAAGAAAACGACAGAAGAAAAAAAACAAAAGCTAAAGGAACAACTAAAAGTGCAAAAGGACTCACCTGGATCCCTTGTTTCAGATCTAACCTGCATTCTATATCATCTATCCTGACAGAAGTTGATTTAAGAGAATCTCATTTAAACAGGTTGAAGATATCACCTTTCTTCAACCTGTTCAATTCTATAAACTCAAACAAAGATGTTAACTTGAGGAAGATGGACTCAACAATAGAAGATTTGATCAGATGCTACAAGCCAAAGGAAAAGAAATTTTACTTGGGCAAAGTTTTGGTTGGGTTGAGTGCAAATGATGTAACATCTATATTTGGTGTTGTTTCTGGAAGTGAATTGATAGATATGAAGAAAAAAAGGGATAGGCACTCACTTGGGATAGTTGAGAGGCTATTCCCAAACTGTAAAGCAAATGAAATAACCATGAAAAAAGTGAAGGAAAACTTGAGAAGGCTGGTCAGTAGTGAAAGAGAAATTGATATAGGAGACGTTGTGAGATTCTTTGAATCTCATAGCATTGGGGTCTGTTTTCTTTGCTTCAAAGGGTGAGGTAATGTCTCCGGGGTTTTTATATTATGTGGATGATTTGGAAAGAATGAAGAGCTATGATTGGTCAAGCGCGATTGTAGATAACTTGCTTCAGTCTCTAAATGAGAAATATAAATCACCGATCCTCGTTGTTGGATGTGTATCAATCTTACCGGTAATATCATTTTAAATTTATATCTCTAATTTTATTTTAGTTACTGTTATTTACTATAAGTAAAATTATATATTACTGATCATATTTCTCTTTATTTTGTAAATGTAGTATTGGTTTAACGAGCACACAAAGGTGATCAATGCAACAAGAAACTTGCTTCCAAGGTGTATGAAGTGGGAAGTATCAAAGAAAATTGCCAATTTCAAGGATTTTATCAAAAACTTGAGAAGTGATCAGGTATAAAACACATTGACGATGTTATGTAATAAATTGTTTAGTATTCTCATATCCTATACTAGTTTCTATAGGACAATTCATAGTGTTGATATCAGTTGATATAGGACCTGCTCTATTTTGCCTTGAATGGTCCTATATCAACTGATATAGGACCATTCAAATTCTTATAAGAATTGGTATATGATTTTTTTGAGGTCCTATATCACTTGATATATGACCATTCAATGGTTTTTTTGTTGCGAATATGAAGTTTGTTAAGTCCTATACCAGATGATATAGGACCCTTCATAGTGTTGTCATGTCCTATACCAGTTACTATACAATTTGCTATAGGACCATTGAATTGTTTATATTATGTTCTCGGGTCTATAGCATTTGCTATAGGACCATTCAAAGGTGTTATAGCAAATGTATTGGTTGTTAGTAGTTATTATAATACATGTATTCATTTCTTATATCACTTGTTATAGTTAAATATATTCATTCGATATAATAATTTTATCATAGGTTCATGTTGAAGAGCTCGCATTGACAGATGAAGAGAAGGTGTTGTTGATTGAGAAACCAAATGAGGATGGAAAAGATAATGATATTGAAATGTCAGTGGAAAAACTTGGTGCGAAAAAGGATTGGGGGAGGGGATGAAGGAGGAGGTACGAATCTTCAAGATTTAGTAGATAATTTTGAATTAATGTTGGGGACCAGTCTGACACCTACTGATAAAGGTCAGGGGAGTGGGACAAATGAATTGATTGAGTTGAGGAATGAAAATGAAAGTTTGAAGCTGGAAAAAGCTAAGTTCTTTGGACGAGTATAAAGGAGTACGAATTGAAAACCAACAACGCAATTGAAGAGGGCATGTTTTTCGGGCCGCCGAGGTTGAGATGAGGAGAACATTTGACAACGCGCTTAAAGAAAAAGACAGAGAGATTGAGAAACTTAAAAGTTTGCAAAAGGAGAGAGACAGAGAAATAAAAATTTTGGAGGAAAAATTGGCTGCCAAGGATAATGACAGTTTGCAAAATAAACCAAAAGGCGATGAAGAAAAGGGTATGGACATTGTGGCTGTGGGGGATCATGACAAGAAAGTTGATACTATGGGCTCAATGGAAAGAAGAGTAAAGGAAAGAGGGGATAAGAGGAAGAGGAAGGTGGATCCTGATTACACGTACGACGGAAAGAAGAGAAGGCCACGGGTATCAAACATAGAGGGAAAGAAGAAAAAAGAAAAAGAAGTATTGGCTGGGAGTAAAATTGTTTTAGATGTTGATGAATTGGAAGACAGAAGTGTTTTCTTACCAACATTTAATGAGAACTTTAGTCTCACAACCAAGTCAATGGATGATGAAACAAAGAGAAAATTTACAGATTTATGCGGAAGACTCGCACGTCCGTAAGTACCACTTTTATTAAAAGTTGTTTTCATTTATTAAAAATTTTGATGATAATAGAAATGTATATTTTTTTTTTTTTTGTGTTTCCAGTGATAGTGTATGGTACATTTCGGGATTGCATGTGGCGATGTGGCAACTGTGGGAATTGGCTCATGATATGATGACCGAAGCTGCGGTACAAACATTTTTTATCCCTGAACTATTTTGCATGAATGCTCTATTTTTGCTTTTTGATTTGGATGTGCCTTGTTTGCTTTTTTCTTATAAAATTTGCTATAGGACCTGCTCTACTGATAATATGCTTCTGAGTTAACATGCTTCATTATGTTTGCAATTATTTATGTGGCATAGGACCTGTTCCAGGTCCTATAACATATGCTATAGGACCTGTTATAGTGTGCATTTGATTTGGAGATGATTTGATTCAGTTTGATTGTTTGATGATGTGGTATATGACTTGTAATAGGTCCTATAACCTTTGCTATAAGACCTGTTCTTTTTTGCTTTTTGATTTGGATATGCATTTATATAGGTCCTATAACCTTTGCTATAGGACCTGGATGAGTATTGATCCAGTAACAATTGTTGTATTATTAATGAAATTTTAGGTAATGGATGCTTACCTAAATATTTTGAGGGACAAATACAAGGAACTCCCCCTCCATCTGGTGGACGCCAAAGGTCAAAAGTTAATTTTGTCTCAAGTTTTGCTACCGTAAGTCTTATTTATTGATTTAAAAGATACTTACGCCTCAAATTTTTTTGTTTATTAAAGTTAATTATCAGCTTTGTGCTTACATTTAAAATTTATTTGTTTCAAGCAATGGTTGAAGGATAAGAACTCAGAAGAAATACAGAGAGGAATAAACAATGTCATCAAACAATTTACGGATGATGAAACAATTTTTATATTGTTTCCAATTCACTCTTCATGGAATGATCGTGGTGTCAGGTGTAACGATCATTGGACATTGCTAGTGCTTGACACCGAAAATGGGAGTATAAATTTTACAACTCCATGAAGAGGACAAAAGGAAAAGACCACTACGCAACACACGGAAAACTAATGGTAATATTTTATATATGAGCTGTAATATGTTGGGTATAATGTTACAAGGACATATAGCAACTGCTATAGAACCTTTAAAATGCTTTATAGCTTTGAATATGACAGTGCCAGGTCCTATAGCAAAGGCTATAGGACCATTCAAATTACTATTTTTAATTTTTTTGAATTCAGCTACACGGTGTTTGATTACTTTTTCTATTTCGGTTTGATCATGTCGGGGCAACGTACAAACGAATAGAGGAGACTCAAAAGGACGTGGATACTTTCATAGAATTGAAACGCGGAGACATTCCACAACAGCGAGATGATAGTTTGGATTGTGGAATAATCGTCCTAATGGAAGCAGATGA
Organism: Adenophora triphylla var. japonica; assembly: GCA_022495995.1. Classification (NCBI taxonomy): domain Eukaryota; kingdom Viridiplantae; phylum Streptophyta; class Magnoliopsida; order Asterales; family Campanulaceae; genus Adenophora; species Adenophora triphylla. Next base: position 93,356 of record JAFEMH010006744.1, on the reverse strand, counting down.
GATGTTTGATAAAGGAGTTATTAGCAAGACATATGAAGACGATGCTGTCTCGAAGTATAGGGGGAAAATAATACATGACATTTTAGCAAGTCCACATTGTCCTCATCATTAATAAATTAAACATCTTAGTTTCTTTTTGGATTGAATGATAAAAATTGATGGTTGTTGAACAGTTTAGTTTTATATTTGATATATGTTGGTTAAATATATTCCAAATATTTTTAAGGTCTCATAGTGGGTTTTCTTTATTAATTCTTTATTGAGCTATGGTGCAAGTGGGCGGTCGCCCATGAGGGGTGTGGGCGGTCGCCCATCGCGACAGCAACATCTTTCTTGACAAACATCACACACGTGGGCGGTCGCCCATCTTAACATGTGCGGTCGCCCACTCCAACGAGAGGTTTAAATGCTTGGTAATCTCTAGCTTGGGCGGTCGCCACCTTGCACCACAGGCGGTCGCCGCCCGCGGCCGGTGGCTTCATGACTTTGATGCTCTCCAGGTTGAACTGCATCAATTGTCCTATAGAAAATGGTATAGGACCTTTCAAAGACATTATTGTTTGGTATATGATGTTGGGAGGACCTATAGCAATTGCTATAAGACCAATTAAAGGAGTAATAGCTATGTATATGATGTTGGCAGGTCATATAGCAATTGTTATAGGACCTAATAAAGGGCTTATAGAGATTTGTATGATGTTGGCATGTCCTATAACAATTGGTATAGGACCTTTCAAAGGCATTATTGCTTGGTATATGATATTGAGAGGTCCTATACCAATTGCTATAAGACCAATTAAAGTGCTAATAGTTATTTATATGATGTTGACAGGTCCTATAGCAATTGTTATAGGACCAAATAAAGGGCTTATATAGTTTTGTATGATGTTGGCATGTCCTATAACAATTGGTATAGGACCAATTAGAGGATTGTTACTACATTAATAATCCTGTTACATTTCATTCATACGTAGGTAGAAAAAAAAAACAATTAAAAACAAATATTTTAGGATATCGACAAAATCAATTAACCAAAATTCTGAAATTAAAATGATTGAATAACATTGTAATGAACACGTGTGTAATGTCAAATAGGACGTATAAAGAATTAAATTGATAATTATTGAATAAGAAAACAATGACTCAACTAAAAGTAATTTGCAATGGCTCCTTGCATGATCTTTTATTGTGATAACCTTCTTTTCCGCATCGACGACATTTCATCTTCCTCTTTGTACCTTCTCCTCTAGAAATGTAGCGATTTTTTCTTGGCCTACCGGGGGGCGTCAATTTCATAGTCCGGAATATAGCATTTTGGGGTTTAAAGGAATTTTGATTTGAAGTATAAAAGGGAATTGTCTTTTTTAATTTGGGGTGGGTTTTTTTGGGTTATGATTTGAGAAATGTGGGTAAAGAGGAATTTTTCCAATTTTATTGGTACAGCCCGAATTGGTACCAAATCCTCATTTAGCATCTGTCATTCTCCTTATCCACTAAAGAAAATTGCCATAATTGCACACTCCACTCCATAACAAGCAGAGGCCAAGCAAAATCTCTCCAATGGCTTTCGCCATTAGCCAAATCCCCTGCAACACTCCCACCCCCACCACCAACCTCCGCCGTCCAATTCCACCCCATTTCCTCCCAAGCCCATCTTGGTCTTCTTCTTCTTCTTCTTCCCCTTCAAGAACTCTTCACATGGTTTCAGCTAGTAAGAAGACCAGCAGAACCGGAAAATTCGACAAGAGGGGTACTTCTACTTCAACTTCAACTTCAAATAAAGATGGAGGTGAAGATCGGTTAGGTGGGTCTCCGAACGCCGGAGGTGAGGAGGAGACTTATGAAGGGTATTTCTTGCCGGAGCTTCCTGGGGAAGAGCCTGATTTCTGGGAAGGGCCTCAGTGGGATGGTTTGGGCTTCTTTATCCAGTATATGTGGGCTTTCGGTATCCTTTTCGCGGTAATTATTCTAATTCTTTTGATAATTTTGTTTTTATCATGATTTAACTTGAATGAATGTGCTTGATTGATTCAATGTTTATGATACCCTTATTGAGTTTGGAATTTAATTTTTATGATAATCAATTAATTATCAAATGATTAACTCGATTTCGCTTGACTTACTTCCTAGGTTGATATTTGATGATATTGAAGATCCTTGACAAAATAAACTTACCCCTAACAAAGTTGGTCATTCCCAAAAGTCTCTGGTTGTTCTTTGTTTTTTAGTACAAAAATTAAGCCTGTCAATTTTTACCCATTACCCAAAATTAATGACAAAAGAAGTTTCAAATTTGCTCTCGATCAAGAGCAAATTGGAAATTTTTTGATCATTCATTACGGGACAAATGTAGTAACATCGAGCAATATAGATTAAGTGGTTCTTTTCCTCTACCTGTCTATCATGGCCCAGGCTTTACATATTTGTATATACTTGACTTTATAATTACACTCGTTATTGAATGCCAATTTACTTTAGGATATAAAATCTGGACTTTGTTACCATCACTTTATATCATTGTATCAACTACTCTTTTTACATATTTTTGTTAATTGAAAAGTCATATAGTTGACGGCTTGCCATAAGATTGCTTCCCTGACCACGTTTTCTGTTCCCTTGTTCCTCATAGAACAAAATTACCCCAGTTTTTCTTGAACTTGCTGATGCAGAGTAATCTATAAACTCGGCTTGACTTTCTCTTTGGGTATCGATCAGTTAGAATTCCGGACAGTTTACCTTGATATTATTAGGAATATAATATCATTATATTATATTCAAGTATATATTGTAATAAATAGATTAGGAACACTATCAGAAACTGGTGTTTTAGCGACGGAATGCTTCCGTCGCTATTTAGCGACGTAAATTATGCTATAGCGACGGAATGATTTTGGCGTCAAATTTATCGACGAAATTTAATTCCGTCGCTAAAACGAATATTCCTCGAATATTCGTTTCATTACCGCCACTATTTTGGCGCATGATTTACCGACGGAATATTCCGTCTCTAGTTCTTTATCAGCGACGGAATGATTCCGCCGGTGAAAGGTTATTATGTTTTTATTTTTTTTATATATCCCGCCCCCCTCCCCCCCTCTCCCCTCCCGATTTGGTACGGTGATATTTAGTTTAGTACGCTGATATTTGGTTTTTAGTTTTATAGTTTTAGTTTTATAAATTGAATTGTTATATCAGGTACAAAAAAATTTGGTTAATTGATATTTTAAATTATTTTTTTTTAATTTATTTCATTATCAGCGACGAAAATTTTCATTGCTGAAATTAATTTATTTTAATTAACTTTTATTCCAGCGACGGAAATTTTCGCCGCTATATCAATTAATTTTAATTTTAATTTAATTTAATTTAATTTTCACCGGCGCAAATTTCCTTCGCTGGAATAAAAATGAATTAAAATAAATTAATTACAGCGACGGAAATTTCCGCCGCTATAATTAATTTATTTTAATTAATTTTTATTCCAGCGACGGAAATTTTCGTCGCTGTAATTAATTTAATTTAATTATTTTTTATTTCAGCGACGGAATATTCCGCCGGTGAAAATTAAAAATTAAATTAAATTTTTATTTCACCGGTGGAATATTCCGTCACTGAAATAAAAATTTAATTAAATTAAATTAATTTAGCGGCGGAAATTTCCGTCGCTGTTGTCAAAAAATACCGACGGAATTAATTCCGTCGGTAAAATCAAAATATACCAGCGGAATTTGAGCCGTCGGAAACACTGCGGCGGGATGATAGCGGCGGAACACCGACGGAAAAACTCCATCGGTATTTCACTTTAGCGACAGAAATTTGGTTTTAGCGACAGAAATTTCCGCCGCTAAAACCTGTTTTTTTGGTAATGGAAACATAAACCTTGTATTAGATTAGGAAACACAATCTTAGAAATCTTCTCCTTCTAAGAGATTAATCCTTGTATTAGATTAGGAAACACAATCTTGAAAGCCTTCTCCGAGCTGTGTCCTAATGCATGTAAAAGATACCAAGAAACTATCCGGAACCTAGAATCTTCGAAATGATGCATAACTAAACTAGATATTTCATATTTTCATCTTTTCTGGAAAGCTTTACTTTGATTAGTTTCTAGTCCTAGGACTTTAAGAAAAATTCTGAAGCAATTTTTGCTTGTAATTTTATGTTGACGTTCTATTTTATCAACTACTGACCAGTGTTTGATGTTTACGTGACTGATGCTTAGTTTTTCTCGTGACAGTTAATTTCAAGTGGCATAGCCAGTGTTTGATGTTTACGTGACTGATGCTTAGTTTTTCTCGTGACAGTTAATTTCAAGTGGCATAGCCGTGGCCACTTATAACGAAGGAGCAACTGACTTTAAGGAGACTCCTGCATATAAGGAATCAGTTCAGTCTCGAGATGTATTGGAAGAACCAGAGGCATCTAATTCCGATGTTTTCGAGTCTAACCCCACTGAGGAGGCGCCAAGTTTGGAATAGTTTTCTTCATTAGGTAATGTTACTTGATGGATTTTTTTTTTTTCTACTTTCATGTAAAACAAACATCTGATATAGCAATGGCGATTACAAGTTATGCGTGAATGAGAAAATACACATAAGAACAACATTAATAAGAACCCAATATTTTTATCTGAGAGATAAAACCCAAAAAAAAAGGGAAAAAAACACGGGTAAAACTTGAACAAGTGGATAGACCAGCTCAGAGACTACAAATGAGTGGAAGTCGCTGAATGAGAGTCTATTCAAGTTATCACAACAAATGTTGCACTGGCAAAGGGGTTCGACCCTGAACAGACGGGGCACGTGAGGTTAAGGGTACTAGGAGTGGCCCCACATTGTTCGACAGTGGGGCCTGATTGTGAGTTTCCCAGGTTCCAGGAAAGGGTAGCGGATGGAAGGTGAATGATCATGAACAGAAGAAACATAGAGGCAATGAGCTTGGGAGAAAACATGGTGGTGTATTAGGTTTGGAAACTAAGGAGAGTTCTGATTCTTTTTCACTGAGGTGATTTTGTGTTTATCAGGGCCGGCCCAAGGGGGGGGGGGGGTCAGTGAGGGCAACCGCCCGGGGCCCTTAGTGGTAAGGGGCCCATTCTTAAGTAGGCCATAGTGTATATAGTATGTACTCCCTCCGTCCCATTACAAGCCACAAACTTTCCTTTTTGGGCGTTCCATTACAAACCAAACCACAAACTTCCTAAAATGGAAAGGAATCTTTACTATTCCCTCCACTCATTCTCTCTCCTACATTATTTTAATACTCACAACACCATTATAATTCACTATTCCCTCCACTCATTCTCTCTCTATTTTACTTTTACACTCACAACATTTATATCATTATTTTTTTCCTTATTCTACGCGTCTACAGTAATTTTCCTCCTTGTAAGGGGACGGAGGGAGTATATGTTTTTTTATAATTATAATAAATATTTAATATCAATTCCTTTTTTTTTTTTTTAATACGAAAGTTTTTTGAGCAACATCAATATTTTCCACAAAATCCTTCTCAATATACCCAAAAACTAATAAAAGTTCAGGAACCCGTTTGATTGCCAAAATTTGGGCTTTATGACTTAAATCGCTTGTTTCATGGGGCTATGTCCGATGACTTTTGTTCGTCACAAAAAAAGTTTCGTTTGATATTATGTGCGTTCTGTGGTTCATTCGAAATCAAAAGTTACGTTTGTTTTCGTGTAATCACAAAAAAGTCTCCAAAAACTTGAATATTCTGTGCGTTCCGTGGTTCATTCGAAATCAAAAGTTACGTTCGTTTTCGCGTGCGTGCTCAAAAGTCTCCAAAACTTGAAAGACTTGTTTTTCACCGCATCACTTATTCATCATAAATTTAGAATAATATGCCATTATTTTAGAGTTATCACTTGATCTAAAAGCTTAAGCTTTTAGATCGTGACACAACAATGTATATCAAACTTTCACTCATTACAAATTTTACGTATTAACTTGATGAGCCCGGACCTTTCAGATCGGGTCTAAGCTCGATCTAGTCCAAATGTCAAGTATGATGTGGCACCTCTAGGACCGCGATCACCAAGACCGTGATCATCAAGAACGCATTGGCTATAACCGCGTCCGTCCAAGACCGCGTTGACCATATTGACCGCAGTTTCATCCCAGACTCTCGGTTAATGTCAAAGACAATAAGATAAAGATCCGTACCAGCTCTGACACCAAGGACAGACCTGTCACCATCACATTAAATGGTGGCTCAAGGGCCTATCATGCGCGTAAGGCGCCGCACCAACTGTCGTCCGCTTCTCATATTCTCGTCCAATTAGAGACATTCCTCTACGGTACTCCTCACTTTATTGTACGAGTCAACCAGGTGCGGACACGTGTCTTAGGTCAAAGGCAAACATCACAATAGGGATGACGTCATCTAACGGCTCCCTCACACTATATAATATGGGCCTGTTTGATATAACTTATTTACTAGTGTTTATGACTTATTACTTTTCGTAAGTCATTTTTGTGTCGTTTGATTTCATTTTTGGTTAAATAAGTCATAAGCCATGTACAAGTGAATTAAAGCACAATTTCCTTATAAGTCATAAGTAGTAGGCAAAGTGCCGAATCAAAAAAGCACTTGTGAACAGTAAAGTATGAACAATAAAAAATATAATAATAATAATAATAATAATAATAATAATAATAATAATAATAATAATAATAATGATAATAATAATAATAATAATAATAATAATAATAATAATAATAATAATGATAATAATAATGATAATAATAATAATAATAATAATAATTGAACAAACTAAAAGTGTCGAGCTAGGCCCAGCGAGTAAAGTCCAATCCTCAACCTATTATTGCCTCCACGTTCTCAGTGGGTTAGGCCCAAATGATTACTAGGCCCAAGGCCCATCAACATGATCAGTCGACTTAAGCTCAATGTCCGACCTACGAGGTCCCGATCTAGCTTGGTCCGACTCTACGATCTGTAGGCTATTCGGGTACGGTCCAGCCCTACCCATCAGTCAAGTCGACCTAGACCCAACCGACCTCGACCTACATAATCACGTCAACCTACAGAGTCCTGGCGTACCTACAATTCTTTGCGTGACGAGACTCCCTACAAATCAGGAGTTATTTATGGATAAGATCTCTATCACGAATCTGTTCCTCAAATTAAGGGATTTCATGCAATCCTACCTCAAATACAACTCTCATCAACAACTATAAATACAAGGCAACATCAACCGTTCCAAGGTAATTGCTCTTTGTTATTTTGAATACATCTTGTTCATTATAATATTTGAGCTCTCATACACCATACTTACTCTCACGCCCGAGGGTCTTCGCCGGAGACCATTCCGGCTAGTCGTGGGTTCTGGGTTTCAGGTCAAGGAGCCAAGTGAATAGTCTTGCCACGTGGACGGAGATTGATAAGCACGATTCTTGCAACATCAGTTTACTGAACATACTAAAAGTGTCGAGCTAGGCCCAGCGAGTAAAGTCCAATCCTCAACCTACGCCTCCACGTTCTCAGTGGGTTAGGCCCAAGGCCCATTAACATGATCAGTCGACTAAAGCTCATTGTCCGACCTAGCTTGGTCCGACTCTACGATCTGTAGGCTATTCGGGTACGGTCCAGCCCTACCCATCAGTCAGGTCGACCTAGACCCAACAGGCGACCTCGACCTACATAATCACGTCAACCTACAGAGTCCTGTCGTACCTACAATTCTTTGCGTGACGAGACTCCCTACAAATCAGGAGTTATTTATGGATAAGATCTCTATCACGAATCTGTTCCTCAAATTAAGGGATTTCATGCAATCCTACCTCAAGTACAACTCTCATCAACAACTATAAATACAAGGCAACATCAACCGTTTCAAGGTAATTGCTCTTTGTTATTTTGAATACATCTTGTTCATTATAATATTTGAGCTCTCACACACCATACTTACTCTCACGCCCGAGGGTCTTCGCCGGAGACCATTCCGGCTAGTCGTGGGCTCTGTGTTTCAGGTCAAGGAGCCAAGTGAATAGTCTTGCCACGTGGACGGAGATTGATAAGCACGATTCTTGCAGCATCAGTTTACTGAACAGACTAAAAGTGTCGAGCTAGGCCCAGTGAGTAAAGTCCAATCCTCAACCTATTATTGCCTCCACGTTCTCAGTGGGTTAGGCCCAAATGATTACTAGGCCCAAGGCCCATCAACATGATCACTCGACTTAAGCTCATTGTCCGACCTACGAGGTCCCGACCTAGCTTGGTCCGACTCTACGATCTGTAGGCTATTCCGGTACGGTCCAGCCCTACCCATCACTCAGGTCGACCTAGACCCAACATGCGACCTCGACCTACATAATCACGTCTACCTACAGAGTCCTGGCGTACCTACAACTCTTTGCGTGACGAGACTCCCTATAAATCAGGAGTTATTTATGGATAAGATCTCTATCACGAATCTATTCCTCAAATTAAGGGATTTTATGCAATCCTACCTCAAATACAACTCTCATCAACAACTATAAATACAAGGCAACATCAACCGTTCCAAGGTAATTGCTCTTTGTTATTTTGAATACATCTTGTTCATTATAATATTTGAGCTCTCATACACCATACTTACTCTCACGCCCGAGGGTCTTCGCCGGAGACCATTCCGGCTAGTCGTGGGTTCTGTGTTTCAGGTCAAGGAGCCAAGTGAATAGTCTTGCCACGTGGACGGAGATTGATAAGCATGATTCTTGCAGCATCAGTTTGATTCCATTGCCGGGAATCGTGCGTGCTTGACCTCGAAATTTCCCACAGCCCACAATCATGGTAACTTCTAATGGACACTCTTCTGAAGCCTCTGACGAACACAAAGAAGGAAATGCTAATGCCAATGCTAATGTTGGAGACCGCAACGTCAATTTGCCTCCTCCTCCTCTGCCTCGTCATCACGCTAGGGCGACACGTTCTAATAGTATTGTTGATGGCAGGGGTTTGCCAGACGGTAGGAGGGAGAAAAGGCCCATGGTCGATCAAGGAGTCCAACCTCCTCCAAAGCGTCCCCAAGCAGGGCGAATGGTTGCAGCCGACAGACCAGGTCCCTCAACCAATCCCCTCAGTAAGAAGGAGATGATGTTGGAGCGAGCTAGATTTTTGGCAGAGCTGATAGCGATGGAGGAGGAACCAGAGCAGAATGACAGGAGATCGGAAAGGGCAGCTCCCTCCAAGTTTCTAACAGACAGCCTGACAGGAGTGTTCGGCAAAATGGAAACGCCATGACGAATGAGGAGCGCCGGATCATGGAACGCTCTATCCGTACGCATATGCCTGTCCCCAATGACGACCTGAGAAGTCATCTCAACACAAACAGAGAGCAGGAGGCTGAGTCGAAACTGAGGCGGCAAAGGGAAGCCGAGAGGAACAGGCCTAGGTCGCCTGCCAGGACGGAGAGGTCGCAGTCTCACAGAAACGGGAATGGGCGCAGGTCGCTAGTTCGAGATGAGAGGCGCAGGTCGCCAGTTCGAGATGAAAGGCGCAGGTCGCCAGTTAATTCAGTAAGGTCGCCCTCTCATAGGGATAGAAGGAGCAGGCAGATAACTTCCCCTAGGAGTGACAGGCACAGAGCCAGCTCGAGGAGGGAACCTCACCGTGAGGAAAGGCAAAGATCCAACGATGTCCCCCAGGCTAAGGACGACAGGCCAGATACCAGGGAATGGCTGAGTGGAAGAAAAAGTTTGAGCAATGGGAGGCTGATAAGAAAGAGGATGCTGGAAAGGGCGAACAAAACGATTTTGCTCTTCGTCTCTTGTCCAGGGAGTTGCTCGACCGCGACCTCCTCCAGGTTTCAGATTACCCGTCCTGGAAAAATATTCGGGTGCAACCAATGCCAAGAGTCATATACAGCATTTGGAGGTTACTATGTGCTTTGTCTCCAACGAGGATGACATGATGTGTAGGGCTGTAAGTGGTTTAGCTCAAACCGCAGTTTGAGACCGAATCGAGCTAAACCGTGGGGTTTAGCTCGATTTTTTTATTTAAGTGGTTTAGCTCGGTTTATAAAAATTACAAACCACGTGGTTCAGTTTAGCTTGCGGTTTGAGGGTGCCGAGCCAAACCGAGCCGAACCGAGCTAAACCGTTTAGCCATTAAACCGAGCTATGAGACCAAGCTACGAGACCGAGCTACAAAACCGAGCCAAACCAACATAAACCATAATCCTGACCATTCATTTCAAATCAAATTAATCCCCACCTTTAATTTATTTCAAAACCCTAAAATGTAATACTTTGAACCCTCTGCCTCTTTTTAATCTCATTACACATTCTATCCCTTTTCCTTCTCTCTCTTCCCCTTCTCTCTTTCAGTAGATCTCATCTCACTGCCCTCTCACCCACCCTCGCAGCCTCTCTCACCCTCTCCGCCTCAACGTCCCCGCACAATAAGAAGGCGAATTCACATCAGCTTTCATAGTAAGTGTTCTTAATATTCTTTTTCAAATTTCAAATGAGTTTTTGCACAGGAAGAAGGAAAATTTATTGTTTTTCAATTTTATTAAATTTCCTAATTTTCGTCTTTAATTTTTTGCTTTCTATAGTCGAAGGCTTTGACGAAGGCATCCATGGATAACCTCAGTGTATGTGTTCTTAATATCCCTTCATTTTTGCAATTTTTTTTCTTGAATAACCTATGTTGTTTGTTCTTTCTTAGACTGAAAATTCAAGGAAGCGAGCTTGGTTATAATGACGGTTTGGACCGCGGTTTGAACCGAAAATTCAAACCGCGGTTCAAACCGAGCCAAACCGAACCATGATGGTTTGGCTCAGCTCGGTTTGAATTTTTTTATGGTTTAGCTCGATTTGGAATTTTTCCGAACCGATACTAGCGGTTTGGCTCCTATATTTGTCCAAACCGAGCTAAACCGAACCATTTACACCCCTAATGATGTGTAAGGCACTCACTAGCACTCTCACCGGGGCAGCTCTTACTTGGTTCAACGGCTTGGCACTCGGTTGCATCTCGACATGGTATTATATGAAGAATAAATTTTTGGATCGCTTCTCGACAGTTGGAGCTCGGAAGATGACCGTAACCGACTTGAATAACTTGGTACAGGGAAAGAACGAAAGCTCGATGAGCTACTATACCAAGTTCAAGGAGATGGTCGACAAGATTGAGGAGGACCTTACGGACAAGGAAGTTATTAACTGTTTCAGAAATGGGATAGCTTCGGGCAGACTGACTACGAGCCGACAAATGTCCGACTTGACTCGCCCGACAAGAACTGTTTGAGAAGGCCTACAATGTAGCACTGGCTGAAGAGAGAAAAGAGAAGAAAAGTGGAAAAGGCCCCAAGGCTGAGGTCGCTGATACTGATAAGAAGGACTCAGCCAAAAATGGGGGGAACAACAAAAATGGCAAGAACAGAACTAGGGCGACTGAGAAGGTGCCCGAAGCTTTCACCCCTCTAACTGTAAGTAGAACTGAAATCCTGAACACTGTTGAGCTGGGCCCACCTGCCCCTATGAACCCAACAAATAAGTTCAGAAGGGATTGATGAGTGAGTTTTACACTCATCCATTGAATACTTTATGGACTTATACTGAGCTTAATCCTTGAGTTTTGTGTGTTTTAATGGATGTTTTTAGCCTTTTTCTAGTTTTCAGGGGTCAAGTGGAGATTGAGCAAATTAGAAGCATTTTGGGCTACTTTGGAAGTTCGAGGGCCAAATTGTAATTTTCGGAAGTTCAGGGACCTTATTGTAATTTTTTGGAAAATTGCGAGAAAAAAAATTGGTTAAATAAAGTCAAGGGCAAAGCGGAAATATGGAAAGTCAAGGAAAGTGCAACATAAATTTTTATAATGTGCAAAATGCGAAAAAAGGCGATGGTGTAATTATGGGACGAACCGAATACTGTTTGGTACAAAACAAGGCTGCTGTGCTGAAGCAAAATAAAAATAGGGCCAAAGGAAGATCAACTGGCCGAGCAAGAATAGGGCCATGGCTTAAGGCTGGTGGCCGGCAAATGAAGAAGAGCTGGCCGAGGTAATCAATTGGGCCAAGGCAAGAAAGAAATGGCAAATGGCCGAGACATTGCAACGGAATTGGGCCTAGTGTGGGCCTGGTTTTCATGGGCTGAGTAAACATGGCGACTGTTCATTTTCAATATAAACCTAAACCTAGGAATATAAATGGATGGCTTTTGTTTTTTTTAAAAGGGGATTATCAGATTAGAATATCATCTTTTGATATTATCATTTTTTTCTTTTTTTATTTTCTTGGAGTTTATCTTGTTTTCCATGGATAGCTAAATCTCTAATTCTTGGGATTGGAGGTAACAATTCTATGTTTTAAGTTTTAATTTTCATCATTTTCATTGTACGACTTGGGATTATCAAGTAGTTTTAATGGAGTTTTGGAATATGTATGTTGCATGCCATATGTGTTCTTGAATGATCTTGAATTATAATTGTGAACCGCCAAATTCGCAATTGTAATTAGTCGTTGCTTGATAATAACAATTTGTTGAATCCCCGCCAAAAGATTCATAAGAATTGTTGTTCTTATTGTTCTTCTTTTCTTAATGAGTTTTCAATTAATCTATGAACGGGACAAGGGAATAGATTAATTGGAAACACTTGATTGCAAATCACCCGCCTAAGTGTCCCAATCATAATTTTGTAAGAACGAACCCCAAGTGTACTTTGATTGATGATTATTGAAATTTGAGCGTAATTGTGAACCCAATCCCGAGTATTCCATTCCGTTTTATTGTTAAAATCTCTTCTATACAAATTTAGTATTTCTTCAAAAGCATTAGTTTTGAAAATAACAAAACCCTCATTTTTTATTAAATCTTTGTTAGAGCAAATAATTTTGTTACTTTGAATACGTGTCTCGGTGGTTCGACCCTACTTACCCTATCTACAAATCAATTGTAGGTAGTTTGAGTTGGAATTTACTTTTGACGTAATTCGACACTCGTCAAAATTTGGCGCCGTTGCCGGGGACGCGTTTATTTTAAAGTTGATTTAATTATTTGCTACTGTGAATATTATTTTGTATATATTTTTGTTTTAACTTGGCGACCGACGACTAAATATTCAAATGGACTCAAGGATGTATAACTATGGCATCTATGAGTCGTTTGGAAATTGAGGATTATACTCTCATGGTTCTTATGAGTGCCCTTCGGGGACATATTCTTTTGAGTATTATCCACAAGAGGGGATGATGACGGGTCAAGGTCAAGTACAAGGTCAAAGTCAAGGAGAGAGTAGTTCGGGCAAAAGTTACTTAATTTGTAATTTAAATACCCATGATATTATGAGGTGTCCATTGCGAGGTCAATTTCCAGAATTTCTTAAGAAAGCCAACGCAATGAATTCTTTCCAACCAAGAGTGCAAAATGAATCATTTTCCAACTCTTACAATCCGGGTTGGAGGAATCATCCCAATTTTTCATGGGGAGGAAATCAAGGGCAAGGTCATTTTCAGCAACAATACCAATCACCGATGCCACAATCGCAGCAACAAGGACCTGTGAGGCTAAGTGTGGAGGAAACTTTGCAAAAGTTTATTGTGGCCTCACAACAAAATCAGGTGGCCATTGACCAAAGAATGGGAAACCAAGAAGCTTCAATGAAAAAACTTGAGAAAGAATTGGAGAAATTGATAGAGGCAGTGATGAATCAAAATTCGACCATAATCCATGCATAACCCAAAGAACAACTATTGGAGGACTCATTGGGAAACTTTGTCTATGAAGACTCCGATGAAGAACTTGAGAACGAACTACAACAAGAGCCACTTTTGAAAAATGAAATGGAGGATTTTGTCTATGAAACCTCCTATGAAAATTCTAGTGAAGTGCAATTGTATGATAGTTCGGGTTGTATGGAGACAGAAGAAATTATGGAAAAATCATGGCATGAGCAAGTTGATGAAATTGAGCTTGCTCTTTATGGTGAGATGCGGGGCAATGAATTTCAAGAAGATATGGTCACTATCGCCAAGATCGACAAGCCATGTTTGAATGAACACCAACCTCTACTCATGAAAAATGCCGATGACGAATACTCCATCATTTTGGTGATCCATCCCATCTTTGAAGACGGAGAAAGTGGCAAGGACTCTCGAGAAAAGAAGCCCAAGAAACTTAAAAGTCAAAAATTCCCTTGGGTCCTAAATGGTCATATATCAAAGGGAATATTTATGGGGCTAAAACTGAAAGTGAAGACCCGCGAGAAGGTGAAGTGGGCAAAAGGAAGGAAGGTGAAGGTTAAGATAACCTTGGCATCGGTCTAGCTATGCGACCTTAAACAAAGCGCTACTTGGGAAGCAACCCAAGGTGAGTAGTTTAACTTGTAGTTCTTTTATTTTAATAAATTTTTAAAAAAAAAAAAAAATTAATTGTTCCTTTGTTTTCATCACTTAGATTTCATTGTTTTCATTTAAATGTTTTCAATTAAAAAAAAAAAATTGTTTTTCGTGGAACAGTGCTATTTTACTTGATTTTGTTTGTGATGTGTAGGAGGAGTGAATCTGAGCATTCCATGGCCTACCCATGAAAATTATCATGGCCATGAAGTTATTTTGGTAGTCAAAGGTGCAAATGGATCTGCGAAAACCATAGGCAGGCCATGGTTTTATCCATGGCCATGGATATCAAAGGGGTGAAAAATTCAGCATTGTCATCAGCATTGTCCATGGGGAGGCCATGGTTTGATCCATGGCCATGATTCAAGATTGTGTAAAAGTAGAGGGGTTGTTTAGAAAATTAGGGGAGGGGTGCAATTGAAACTTTCCGTTAGTTGGGGGTTAGTTAGTAAAAAAAAAAATAATAATAAAATAAAATAAAATAAAATAATTAAAATAATTTTATTTTGAAACGCCTCTAACCCATTACCCCCACGTCCTTCCCAGTTCCTCCTTCTTCTCCGCCCACCATTATCATCCCAACCCACACATTCACCATTACAGCCGCAGCTCCCTCTCCTCCTTCCCTCCTCGCCGTTACAGTCCCTCTCATATCCGGCGAAACCCAAATCCGGACATAACTCTTCTCCATTGAGAAGCCAAATCTCTTGTTACTACTGCCGTCCCTTTGCTCTTCCTTCTCAATTCCGACTAAAGCTCCATTAATTCCGGCCAAAGCTCCATTAATTCCGGCCAAAGCCCTAACCCAAACCTTAATCCACCATTATAAGCCGCCTAATCTCCTCCATACCAGCGCCCGTCCTCTGCGATCTCTCCAAAGCCCAGATTCCAGTCCACCGGAAAACCAATTCCTCCGGTTCCTAACCTAACCCTTATTCCACCATTAACACCGCTCCAATCGTCGCCGGACCTCTTCCACCAATTCCGGCCAGAAACCCTTCTTCCCCGTTTCCCTCGGCAATACATTCCCCAAAATCAAGCCGTAAATCCGGCCCTAACCCTCTCAAACCAACCGAAATCCCACATCCTCTGCTCCAATCCTTCCCCATTGTGAAACCCACACTCCACAGATTCATTCACTGTTGCTGCCACCAATCTTTCATATTAATAAAATTGTGGTCATTAATTTTGGAGATGGGACGGACTCGCGCGAGTTTGAAAAATGGGAAGGAGTTGTCGAATGTTGCTAAAGAAAATAATTCTTCCAAGGCAAAATCGAAGGTGACTCGAGGATCAAAGCGGAAACGTTCGGACACTCGTTCAATGTGCATATTAAGTTTGGGGGTGGGAAATGTATATTCTTTGTGTTTTTGTTTCTTAGGTTAGTATTAATTTAGTCTTTATAAAAAAAATGAAAAGAATGAAAAAAAAAATGAAAAGAATGAAAAAAAAATGAAAAAAATTGGAACAAAATGAAAAAAAAAATAGTTAGCTATGTCTTTTTCTTGTATAGTCAAAAGTGTTTTTGTTAACATTCTTAGTGTTCCCCGTAATTGCATGTGATCTGTTGTGATCGCTAACGAGGATAATGTGTTGTGATAATCTGTATATGCAAGTTTTGGTGTATTTTCGATTAATTTTGGTATATTGCTTAAAGATTATAGTTGTGTCATAAATATCTGAATTAGGTTACTCTTGTTAATAATCTCTTTGTTGATAATTTTGGTCTCTTTTATCAAGTTTATAGTACACCATCATTTTTTAATTTATTGAATTTGTTTACTAAATGGCAACATCATGAAAATCAAATATGGGTACTCCTTAGATGTGAATGGAACCACCCCCTTGTTGTCTTGAAAAGAAAAAAAAAAAGAAAGGGGAATGAGAGCAATGGTAATTCAATTGATACTCGGTGATACCTCCAGACGTGTAGATTAATTGGTTAGGGATTATTCTAGCTTAACCAGATTTCTGGGTATGCAGTAGCGTTATGGAGGAAGAGCTTTACCGCCATGATGGTCCGTACCAAGCTCGATACCGAAGTGGCTAACTCTCAAACCTTTAAATAAATATTCCTAAAGTAGCTCGGGGCACGGCGTTCGCTGCGACGATGCTTCCTTGCCAAATAGGAGTATAAAGTAATAAATCTCTACCTAGTATTAGGGGCATGGAGTTCGCGGCTACAGTGTTCCCTACTTGAACGGTAGAAGATCGTAAAGTGTTTAAATAAGCAAGTTTGGGGGTGTAATTGGTTGTTAAATTGTGAAAATTCATGGGAGTATTCATGCTTTGTGTTTAAAAAGTGTTGTTGTTTGATAGATAAAGTCAATAAAATAAAAGATGGTTGGTGTACTTAACTTTATAAAAATGGATTTTGGTTGAGAGTAAAGAGAGAGATGGTAGTACATATAGAGATTTATGGTATGATTATAATGATTAAGTAAGATATCACAATTAATGGGAAAATATATTGATACTTGTATAGTTAAAGGTATTTTATCCTGCGGTTGATGGTAATTCGTGATTTATGCAATTGTGGAACATGCAAGAATGTAGGGACATAGTTGATTATTTGGTAGAGTACTTTGTTTTTAGTTTTGTGTCAGTTTAGTTTTATATTGTTTATAGTTTGTTTTAGTGTTTGCTCGAGGACTAGCAAATGTATAAGTTTGGGGGTATTTGATGATTGAGTTTTACACTCATCCATTGAATACTTTATGGACTTATACTGAGCTTAATCCTTGAGTTTTGTGTGTTTTAATGGATGTTTTTAGTGTTTTTCTACTTTTCAGGGGTCAAGTGGAGATTGAGCAAATTAGAAGCATTTTGGGCTACTTTGGAAGTTCGAGGGCCAAATTGTAATTTTCGGAAGTTCAGGGACCTTATTGTAATTTTTTGGAAAATTGCGAGGAAAAAAATTGGTTAAATAAAGTCAAGGGCAAAGCGGAAATATGGAAAGTCAAGGAAAGTGCAACATAAATTTTTATAATGTGCAAAATGCGAAAAAAGGCGATGGTGTAATTATGGGACTAACCGAATACTGTTTGGTACAAAACAAGGCTGCTGTGCTGAAGCAAAATAAAAATAGGGCCAAAGGAAGATCAACTGGCCGAGCAAGAATAGAGCCATGGCTTAAGGCTGGTGGCCGGCAAATGAAGAAGAGCTGGTCGAGGTAATCAATTGGGCCAAGGCAAGAAAGAAATGGCAAATGGCCGAGACATTGCAACAGAGTTGGGCCTAGTGTGGGCCTGGTTTTCATGGGCTGAGTAAACACGGCGACTGTTCATTTTCCATATAAACCTAAACCTAGGAATATAAATGGATGGCTTTTGTTTTTTTTAAAAGGGGATTATCAGATTAGAATATCATCTTTTGATATTATCATTTTTTTTCTTTTTTTATTTTCTTGGAGTTTATCTTGTTTTCCATGGATAGCTAAATCTCTAATTCTTGGGATTGGAGGTAACAATTCTATGTTTTAAGTTTTAATTTTCATCATTTTCATTGTACGACTTGGGATTATCAAGTAGTTTTAATGGAGTTTTGGAATATATATGTTGCATGCCATATGTGTTCTTGAATGATCTTGAATTATAATTGTGAACCGCCAAATTCGAAATTGTAATTAGTCGTTGCTTGATAATAACAATTTGTTGAATTCCCGCCAAAAGATTCATAAGAATTGTTGTTCTTATTGTTCTTCTTTTCTTAATGGGTTTTCAATTAATCTATGAACGGGCCAAGGGAATAGATTAATTGGAAACACTTGATTGCAAATCACCCGCCTAAGTGTCCCAATCATAATTTTGTAAGAACGAACCCCAAGTGTACTTTGATTGATGATTATTGAAATTTGAGCGTAATTGTGAACCCAATCCCGAGAATTCCATTTCGTTTTATTGTTAAAATCTCTTCTATACAAATTTAGTATTTCTTCAAAAGCATTAGTTTTAAAATAACAAAACCCTCGTTTTTTATTAAATCTTTGCTAGAGCAAATAATTTTGTTACTTTGAATACGTGTCTCGGTGGTTCGACCCTACTTACCCTATCTACAAATCAATTGTAGGTAGTTTGAGTTGGAATTTACTTTTGATGCAATTCGACACTCGTCAGGGATAACAGCAAGTACTGCGACTATCATAAGGATACGGGTCACACTACGGAAGATTGTATGAGCTTGAAACGCATCATTCAGAGGTGGGTCGATCAGGGAAGGCTCGATATGTATGTGAAGAGACCTCAGCCAGGCGGTGGTGAGCGAGCTACTGGTGGACAACAAGAGCCGAGGCAGCCTAGATTGAATTTGGGCATTATTACTGAGCAAGCTAGCAACACTGCCCTGAAACACAAGATATTCCAGCTCAACAAGGCTCCTCATGTACCCTCTAGAAGCTACATTCGAGACGAGATGATCAGCTTCTATCCAGATGAGCTGGCAACTAATGCGACAGCTAGAGAGCAAGTTCTCGTTATCCCAGGATTAATTGACGGGTGTACGACGAGCAGACTCTTAATAGACACGGGGGCCTGCAAAGATATTCTATTTTATAAGACGATTAAGGAGATGGGACTCTCAAAGGAGCAGCTCGAACGTTATGATGGCAAACTGGAGGGCTTCACCAACCACAGGGTCGATGCCAAAGGACAGATCGAGTTGGACGTCGACATAGGCCAACATCCTTACAGGGTCGTCTCCAAGGTAAAATTTATTGTCATTGATGTGAATAGTGATTATGTTACTATTTTGGGTATACCTGGCCAGGTTGCACTTGAAATGGTGGCCTCAATCCCCCATCAACAAGTTAAGTTCCCCACGCTAGCTGGAGTCGGCTGTGTACGAAGTACAGCTCGAGAATATCTTGACCATGTCTTACGAACAAGGAAGAAAAGGGAACTGGAAATTGAAACTGCCGAGGGGTACTTGAAGATGTCAAAATCAGTCACCACAACTTCTCGACTATCTACGATCACATGCGTGGAAGAGTCGACCTATCGCTCACATGACGAGGTCATGACTGAGTCGACACGTCACTCCGAAATCACTATGGCCGATTTAGATGCAGTTATGGTCGACCAAGTCTTCATAGGCGAGCTATGCCTCCAGATCGACAATAACTCGGGGCCAACCACCAGTGAGATCGCAGCTGAGCTAGATGACATGATCGTTGAAGAAGCTATACACTTGGGGGCCGAGGAAAGATAGAGGGTTCGAGAGATCATTATCGAGACCCTGCAATTTAGAGATGGTCCGGAACTGGAAGCTTTGGACGAGCTGGATGCAGTAATGACAAATTCTTCTTATCCTGAGCAAAAAATTCAGATTGGAAAGCAGTTGTAGCTGAGGAAAGAACAGAGATCATCGAGCTACTAAAGGAGAGCAATGATGTCTTCGCCTGGCGAGTAGAGGATATGAAGGGTATAAAGGAAGAGATCGTCATCCACAGGTTGGAAGTTAACCCGACCATGAAGTTCAAAGCACAGAAACTGAGAAGCTTCGCTCGTGACAAAGAGGAGGCAATAAAACATGAGGAACAAAAACTTTTGAGTGCATGTATCATCAAGGAAGCTACGCACACCACCTCGCTAGCTAACGTGGTTATGGTGAAGAAATCTAATGGCAAGTGGAGAATGTGCGTCGACTTCACCAACTTGAATTTGGCCTGCCCCAAAGATAGTTATCCCCTACCTCGTATTGACAAGCTCGTCGACTCTATAGCTGGGCACTCCACTCTAAGATTTCTCGATACCTATTCAGGTTATCATCAGATCAAGATGCACGAGGAGGATGTTGTGAAGACGACTTTTCAAGCTGCTGGGGGCATTTATTGCTACAACATGATGCCGTTCGGGTTGAAAAATGCAGGAGTGACCTACCGGAGGATGGTGAACAAAGTCTTTGCTTCACAAATTGGCCGAAACATGGAGGCATACGTTGACGATATGGTCATCAAAACAAAGGTCGGACGTCACGTGGTCGACCTAAAGGAAACGTTCGCCAATTTACTAGCAAATGATATGAAGCTTAACCCGATCAAATGTGTATTTGGAGTAGCGGCTGGCAAATTCCTTGGTTTTATGGTGTCACAACGAGGAATTGAGGCAAATCCTGAGAAGATTAAGGCCTTGGTCGACATGCAAGAGCCCACAAGTATCAAGGAGATGCAGCGACTTAATGGTAGGGTAGCAGCCTTAGGTCGCTTCATAGCCAAGTCGACGGAAAGATCTCTCCCCTTCTTCAAGTCATTTAGGGGGACGAAAAATTTTGAATGGACGGCCGAATGTCATTCGTCGTTCCAACAGCTCAAGGAGTATCTCGCTACCTCACCTTTATTGAGCAACCCGACTGTTGGAGAGACTTTGTTCGTGTATTTATCTGTGGGCGACCAATCAGTTGTAGGTGTTCTGGTTCGAGAAGAAGAAGGGCTTCAGAAGCCCGTGTATTATGTGAGCAAGGCTCTATCAGACGTTGAAGGTAGATATTACAATGCAGAGAAGGTTGCATATGCCTTGGTTGTAGCCTCAAGGAAGCTACGAGCTTATTTTCTAGCTCACCCTATTGTTGTGCTCACAAACGCACCCCTGAGAAAGATTTTACATAAGCCAGAAAGTTCAGGTCGCTTACTCAACTGGTCAATTGCTCTCACAAAATTCGACATCGAGTATCGCCCTCGAAAGGCATTGAAGGCTCAAGCCTTAGCAGACTTCTTAGTCGAGCTGACGTTCACCAAGGAAGATAGCGAGGTACGAGCACGGAAAGAAAAAGCTAAAGGGAAAGAGCCAGAGGCCCAGCCCGTCGCTAGTCTACCCGAAGACTGCTGGAAAGTTTACTCCGACGGGTCAGCAACAAAGAATGTCAGCGGAGCTGGGATAGTATTGATTGAGCCAGAATCAGGGACGGTCTATAAGGAAGCATTGAGGTTCAAGTTTGAGGCCTCCAATAACCAGGCAGAATACGAAGCCTTGGTCGCAGCCATCTAGTACGTCAAATGTTTTGGGGCGACCAAGATTATGGCATATTGTGATTCCCAGATGATAGTCAATCGGGTCAGAGGAGAGTACGAGGTGCTGAACTCTACTTTAATCAAATATTGCGACCTGGTAAAGGAGCTGATAAAGGACTTGGAGTTTTGGGAAGTTCAGAGGATTGGTCGAGAAGACAACGAATTGGCCGATCTACTCTTGAAACTGGCTACTTCAGATGAGCCACATGAAGAACCCATCTCCTACCTCGAGCATCTAGCGTATGAAAGGGTTCAAATTCAGTGCGTGGAAGATACGTTGAGAAATTGGGTTTATGACAAGTGCTGGATCGAGGAAATGAGAGCATACTTGGAGACAGGCGAGCTCCCTGAGGACGAGAAAGCAGCTCAAGCCATCAAGAAGAAGGCTTCGAGATACGCTATTCAAGGAGACATGCTATTCAGGAGCTCATATACTAAGCCATTGTTGAGATGCATCCACCCCCAAGAAATCACTTAGTTAATGCACGAGGTGCATAGTGGGGTTTGTGGTGGACACCCGGGGGCCAGAACTTTGGCCGACAAGCTGATTACGTTGGGATATTATTGGCCACACATAAGAGCTGACGCTCACGACTTCATTCAGCAATGTGACCAGTGTCAGAGATTTGCCAACCTACCTCATCTGCCAACGACTGAGCAGACTCTGGTGATCGCCACTTGGCCGTTTGATATGTGGGGCGTCGATTTGATTGGACCCTTCCCACCCACCCGTGGAAACTGCAAGTATGTGATCGTGGCTATTGATTATTTCATGAAGTGGGTCGAAGCAAAGCCACTAGCTAGAATTACAGAGGAAAACGCCATCAACTTCATTCATGACTTCATTTGGTGCCGTTTTGGGATACCCCGAGCTATCAGGCTCTGACAACTGCCACAATTTTCCCGGGCTTTCGAAGAAGAAATGAATCGAGTAGGGGTCAAGCATTGGCAATCATCCGTAGCCTATCCTCAAGGCAACGGGCAAGCCGAAGCTGCGAACAAGCTTGTCCTATCAGCACTCAAAACGGGTTTGGTTGGTCGACGTAGCAACTGGTTGGACGAACTCCCCCTTGCTCTTTGGGCAGTTCGCACAACCATTCGGGGGCCTACGGGGGAAACCCCATTCGCTCTTTCGAAGAAGAAATGAATCGAGTAGGGGTCAAGCATTGGAAATCATCCGTAGCCTATCCTCAAGGCAACGGGCAAGCCGAAGCTGCGAACAAACTCGTCCTATCAGCACTCAAAACGGGTTTGGTTGGTCGACGTAGCAACTGGTAGGACGAACTCTCCCTTGCTCTTTGGGCAGTTCGCACAACCATTCGGGGGCCTACGGGGGAAACCCCATTCGCTCTTACATATTGATCTGAGGCCATGGCATCGGCCGAGCTGCGATTTCCTACAGCCAAAGTAGTTTTCTTCGACCAAGAGCAGAACGACACCAACAGATTGATCGACTTGGATCTGATTGACGAGAAGCGAGATACAGCTTATCTACGAATGGTCAACTACAAACAGAGGACCAAGAATTATCATGATAAGAAGGTGAAGATGAGATCATTTCAGGTAGGCGATCACGTGCTAAGAAAAATTGAGGCAATAAGAAGGAGAACTCAGCAGAACAAATTGTCTCCTAACTGGGAAGGTCCCTACATTATTACTCGAATTATCAAGGAGGGGACTTACATGATTGCCCATCCAGGTGGTGAGGAATTAAAACACCTGTGGCATGCTACTCACCTTATCAAATATTACTTCTAGTTCAGCTTTTCAGCTTTAAGTGTTAGTTCAGTTTTCAAGTTTGAATTTGTTATAATTTCTAGCTCTCCATTTTCGATGTAAGCATGTTTCTACGTCAATAAAAGTTGCAGTTCTATTCAACATTGTGTTACGTTTTTGCATCATTCTAACAAGCTCGACTCTTAGTCAGCTTCGTTCTTTTTAACAGGTCCGACATTTAAGTCGACCTCGTTCTAACAAGCTCGACTCTTAGTCAGCTTCGTTCTTTTTAACAGGTCCGGCGTCTAAAGCTGACCTCGTTCTAACAAGCTCGACTCTTAGTCAACTTTGTTCTTTTTAACAGGCCCGACATTTAAGTCGACCTCGTTCTAACAAGCTCGACTCATAGCCAGCTTTGTTCTTTTTAACAGGTCCGGCGTCTAAAGCCGACCTCGTTCTAACAAGCTCGACTCTTAGTCAGCTTCGTTCTTTTTAACAGGTCCGACATTTAAGTCAACCTCGTTCTAACAAGCTCGACTCTTAGTCAGCTTCGTTCTTTTTAACAGGTCCGATATTTAAGTCGACCTCGTTCTAACAAGCTCGACCCTTAGTCACCTTCGTTCTTTTTAACAGGTCCGACATTTAAGTTGACCTCATTCTAACAAGCACGACTCTTAGTCAACTTCGTTCTTTTTAACAGGTCTGGCGTCTAAAGCCGACCTCGTTCTAACAAGCTCGACCTTTGGTCAGCTTCGTTCCCTTAAACAGATTCGATTTCCAGTCAGTCTCGTTTCTCAAAAATTATACAAGTATAGGGTCAACTATGTTATCAAAAAACCTAGTCCGACCAAAGGTTTATAGAGAATTATTTGTCCTATTGAATCTAGTTCGACCTACGTGCATGATGCAATCAAAAGCGTTAACCTCAAGGCGATAAAGGTCAGCTACGAATAAATAAAGGCTCAGTCCCCCAAAATGGGCTAGGACTAGAGCTGGCAAAAAATTATAAGTTAGAATGCCTCCCACAGACTGGGCCAAGGCATCAATACACAAAGCAAAAAATAAAATTGTTTGAAACTTGTTTTCATTACATCAAACAAGAATTACACGGCTGTGAATGTGTGCCCAAATTCTAAATTTTTGTTTTTAGATCGGATTCACGCGAGTTTGAAAACATCCGGTTTAATTTGAAAAACGGAGTCGCCACGCCATTTTTATTTCCTCAAAACTTTGAAAAAAAGGATTTTAGGGTTCGGAGGTTAAGTTACCCCTTGGGAAGAACGGATCGTCGTTCACCTAAGGTGCCTTGCCGTAGCAAGTCTCCCTAGATTCCATTTTTCGTGCTTGCTTGCGTGCTTTCTTGTGTGCATGTGTTGAAAAGAGAGGGGAGGAATGTCCCAAGTTGTCTTCCGGACGTACAAACCATTTAGTTGGTTGTCGCTCGGGATTCCTTGGATTTTTTATGTGTTCGGGACTTTGATCCCGTCCTCATCTTGGACTTGTGATCATCGCTATTTGACCTTGAGTCTTTGCGTGATCGAGAGAAGGACTCTCTTTTATAGTCCAAAATGAGGTTCTTTAGGAAATGAGTGACCTTAGCCCATCAATCCTACGCCTTGAGACGATTGAGCTTATATGGGAGCTATCGTGCTCGTTTCAAGCGATTATCGGAGATATAGGTTCAAGGGTTTATCCCTTTCTAAAGAAATTGTGACACCTTTAATGGAAGAAACGATGTAAAGATAGGATCATTACACCGGTACATTCTGAAGGTTGCTAATGGGGACATGGGGGAATGCATGTAAAAATGACATTTTAGTGAAAAGATGACATTTTTTGGGTGCAAAGGATGCTTTTGATTGCAAAGGATGCTTTTTATGTAAAGAAAGGATTTTTATGCAAAGGATGCATTTTTATGAGGAAAATTAGTATTTTTATATGTAAAGGATGCACAAAGATGACATTTTGAAAGGAAAGGATGCTACTTTGATGGTAAAGAGATGATTTTTAATGCAAAGGATGCATTTTATGTGAAAAATTGGTTTTAGGTGCAAAGGATGCACCTTTATTGTAAAGACATGGTTTTTATATGCAAATGATGCATTTTTAATGGAAAGCATGAATTTTTAGGTGCAAAGGATGCACCTTTATTGTAAAGATTACATTTTTAGGAGCAAATAATGCTTATTTTATGCAAATGATGCAAAGGGGGAGGGGGGTATGATTTAGATGAATAAAGATAGGATCTTTAACAACAAATACCAAGTCCCAAGCAAGATAATAGCAATATGCAAATGTAAAGAGCAATTATATCACATAGGCATTATAATGCAAGGAAAGGGGGTGAGAGGTTACCAATGGTGGTGACCTCTTCTTCTTCGGATCTTGCTTAGCGGAGAGACCACTTCTTGGAGACTTCAAGGAGGAGGGAGGTGGCTTCTTGGCACTCTTCAACTTCCTAATTTCGCAGCAGTATTTTGGGAGAGCTTTTTGAGCTGAGTGTGGTATGTTGTTGGTGGTCTAAAATGGGTAGAGGAGGGCTCTATTTATAGGTAGTCTGGATAAGGCTAATGAGGCCATGCGG
This sequence comes from Adenophora triphylla var. japonica, assembly GCA_022495995.1. Taxonomy (NCBI): domain Eukaryota; kingdom Viridiplantae; phylum Streptophyta; class Magnoliopsida; order Asterales; family Campanulaceae; genus Adenophora; species Adenophora triphylla. The sequence goes on along the minus strand of JAFEMH010006744.1, from coordinate 67,697 downwards.
CTAGGAGTTCTTGGCTAATGCAGCCGTGCGGCATTATCCTGTGTGACTCAGCATGTTTCTAGAATCATGCAAGGTGGCACTTCTAGAAGGTTTTTTGGTATTAAGAAAAACGTGTTTCTTTAATTCCAATTAATCTTTTCATCCCTTAGAAGGTTCGGAACAGTTCCCGAATTGTTCCTGAACTTTAGGAAAGTCCGGGGAATTGCCGGGAAAATTAATCGGAAGGCATGAGCCAGATTTGGGTACTTACAGAAGCCCCTCGGCAACGTCACTTGCAGGGCGAGTGAGGTTGTCGATAGAAAAGGATCCGATCTGGCGAATGCCAAGACGAATTAGGTGACCAAGACAGTCGAGTGGCTGAAGCTTTGGAAGGCTACCTACGTATCCCGGAGGAATCAAGCCAGGCCGTAGTTCAGAAAAGATCCGCAGGGGAATAGCGGAGAGAAGCTGGTCTCTTGCTGGGAAAAATAGAAGAGAAAGTGACCTAGGAGGTCAGGCGATTGATCCTACTGGGGATATGCTAGAGGTGACCGATGTGGTCGGATATCTGGACCTCTATGAGGGGCTACTTCACCACTGAGGAGTGATGAATGACAAAGAGGTGACCAATGTGGTCTCGATGGCCGGACCTTTATGAAAGGCCGCTCACTACCGAGGAGCGATGATGGCATAGGGTGACCACTGCGGTCGGATGGCTGGACCTTTTATGAAAGGCTACCTACGTATCCCGGAGGAATCAAGCCTTGATCGTAGTTCAAGCATCACTAGATAGTTAGGAACGATGTCTAGGATCCTTGAAGTTTTGACAATTAATGGAGGTTGTCACCTGAGGTGACTAAAGCTTACGTCACTATCGAGGAGATAGAGGTAGCTGAAGTTTGGAAAACTTGAGCGTACTTCTCAATCTGTGATAGAGGTAGCTTAAGTTTGGAGAACTTGAGCGTACTTCTCAATCTGTGATAGAGGTAGCTTAAGTTTGGAGAACTTGAGCGTACTTCTCAATCCGTGATAGAGGTAGCTTAAGTTTGGAGAACTTGAGCGTACTTCTCTATTCGTGATAGAGGTAGCTTAAGTTTAGAGTTCTGACAATTCGGAGGTTGTCACCTAGCGTCATTCCGTTATAATGGAAGTAACGGAGGCGACTGGGGAAGAAAGTCCATCTGCTTAGGAGATAACGGATATCTTTTGGAAAACGAAGTTATCCTAGTTAAAGGATAACAGGAATTATACGTTCAAGTGGGAAGTCCAGGGGCAAAGTTGTAATTTCTGCTCAGGGCTAAAGAAGCCGCCCGGCGTGAGACGGGGGCAAAAGAAGCCGTACGGCTAGAAGTCTGATTTTTCCAGATTATTTAAAACAGATTTGAACGGGCATTGGGCATTGTTGCCGCCCTCTACTGCCGAGGAAGAGAGAGAGGAGGGAGAGAATTTCTTCAAAATCCTTCAATTCCCTTTGCTTCTACCGATTGAAATGGATCCGAAGGGGAATCCTATGCCAAGGCAAGCAAGAAGAAACATCTCTGAGGCCGGCTGAGGAGGAGGAAAGAGCTTGTCCGCACGGAGAGGAAGTATGACTTCCTCACGCTCCATCTGAGCTCTTACCCGGCAGGAGGGAGCACAAATCGACGAATCCTCAATCGTTTGGGGTAAGCATTCTTAATTTGCTCAATTCCGTCGATTTTGATTGAATTTTGATTGGTTCTAGGGCTTGACTCGAGTTTTAGGAATTTCTCAAATTTTCCTAGGATTTTTGATGATGATTTTGAAATATTAATGATTAACCTATGAGGCTAAGAAGATTAACGATCATGCATGTGCAATTTTCTTAAGAAATGATGAGAATGACCCATTTTTGAAAATAAATTGGGAAAATAATTGTCTAAGATGTGACGGAGTCCTTGCATGTGCTAGAACTAGGTCAAATTTTGATCATGGATGCTAAAACGGGACTTTGGATGATGAAAAGGATTCATGCATGCCATTTTTTGAGAAAAAATAATGCTTATGTGCAAATAATTTTGAAAATTGTGATTTTGTGCTTAGGATAGCAATGTGCTTGACATGATGCGTTTCAAGTGATGAAAGACACGTTTTTCACGCAAAGGATGCTAGAAAATTTTTTATTGAATGCTTTTCTTTTGAAAATATGTACACTTTTGAATATATGCATGCTTTTGAAATGAGGTGAAGGACTGATACGTTTCTTTTGATGTGCTTGTCTACAGGAGAAAAAGTCTAGGGGGCCTTCCGAGATTGCGGTGAGGCTGTGGCAAAGGATGCCTGATTTTGAGAAAGATGGGGTGAACCCTAAGCAGCTGGTGAGGTCTATCGGCCTGGATTTATTTATTGAGGCTATTGGCAGAGGTATTCACATTAACTCGAAGAGCAAGGGCTTGATCCAGGCCCTCTCGGAGTTCCTCGTGGGATACCACCCACGCATTCATCTTAGCCGGGGGAGCCGCGTGACACCTGCAGATTTCACTGCTATCACCGGCCTGCAGTTCACCGGGAGGCCTGTGACCTGGAGGAACCATATTACGGTGGAGGAGTTTAGAGCTTTGGTTGGGTTTGAGCTTATTCCTAAGAGCTTTGGTTGGGTTTGAGCTTATTCCTAAGGGTCTCGGGATGGAGACTAGGAATGTCGAGGTGGCAGCCCGTAATCGCATGCAGAATTTGCCGCACGAGGTGAGTGCCTCCCAGCTTGCGAGGGCTTTTGTGTGGTTGATGTTGTCAGTCACCATTTTTGCTAATTCTGGGACGCTGGCTATGACTTGCCTTCTCGATTCCTTGGAAGATATAGATGGGATTGGGACGGTCTCTTGGGGCGAGGCCGGTTTGGCGGAGCTTTACTTTTCCCTGGATCTGTACAGCCGAAATAAGGCTGCTTCGATGGATTGCTTCTCTTTTCCTCTTGAGGTAGTCTCACTTTCCTTTCTCTCTTTTTACTTTCTGTCTTTGAGACTTTCATGAGAGAAAATGACCTTTTTGATGTTTTGAACATGCAGGTCTGGTTTTGCGAGGTGATCAGGTTCTTTCCGTGGAACCAACAGAGCGATGCTACCATCTTTCCTGCTATGGTCCGCTGGAGGGGAGATGCGAGGGATAAGTTCACCGGGAAGACCCGAATCACCTTTGACTACAAGATGGTTAGGCCAGTTATCAACAGAGATGGGCACGATGGGGTGGACTTTTACCCTTGGGGGAGATATCCAGAGATTCTGCTAGGAGAGGCCGTGGAGGCGACGAGGCAGAGGCGATGGTTGACCGGGCTGACATGTGATGTCATCTATCTGGGGGACCGCTTCTCTAGGCAGCATGGCCATATCCCTCCACTGGATGCCATTACCCCTCATGATCCTCCAGCACGGATGCTGCAGCCCCGGGATTGGTCGGCGGATGAGATAGAGAGATATCAGGCAGGCATAGCAGCTGAGGAGTATTTTGACATGGCTACCCCTTATGCTACCTTTGTGGAGCAGCGACTGAGGACGCCACAGAAGCTAGTGAAGCTGGCTGTCACTCAGGGATATGGAGAGGCCGAGCCTACTGACCCGCCAATGCCTCCCGCTCATCTCTCTTACGTAGTCAATGGGGTACCAAGGAGGTTCAGGATACCTGTCCCCGACACTAGGGAGCCCCAGTATACTCTGCCACCGGACAGCACTGTAAGTACACTTTAGGATCTTTTCCCTTTTTTTTTTAGACTTTTTTGCTTTTTGCAATTTCAAGATTTTCTGAGATTTCCTTTTTTTTTTTCTCAGGTTCCGGCTCGCACTTATGACGACTTGGTCAGGCAGAATAGAGGCTGGAAGGATGTATGCCGATCCCTTTTGAAGAAGCTGGCTTGCGCTTCAAAGGCCGCAGCGAATGTACAGGAGCCTGTGCGCAAAAGGAGGCATGTAGGGGGCACGGCATCCACCTCATCGGCTTCAGAGTACTCCTCTAGCGCCATGCCTCGGGGAAGGGGACCCTATGCTGGCATCTTGGAGCATCTGGCTGAGTATGAACATGTGAATGTTCATCTTTTTGACGTGAGCGACAGTGAGGACTTGATGAGAGAGGCGAGCATTTATGAGTTGAGTAGTGATGAGGAAGAATCGGAGGCCTAGGAGGTCTCTAGAATTGATTTAGGAGGAAAAACAAACAATGAACAATTTTATGCACAACTTGTTTATTTTTTGCTTTATTTGGGCGCCGATGGGGCGAAAACAATGTATTAATGTTTTATGTGCTTTTTTAATTTATGCTTTATGAATTTGCATATTACTTGAGCCTCGGGGCAGTTTTTTGCTTGGAATTGGGGCTGAAATTGGGCCAAAATGATTTGTGATGACACATAACTGCATGGTTAATGTTTGGATATGTTTTTGTACAGGTTTCTGTTGGAAAAGTGGGGTGAAAACTCCCTTTGGGCAGCAACTTGGTTGCTGCAGATTTTTTTTCTCACATCAGGCAAATGAAGCCGTTCGGTCAGGACCTGAGAGCAAATGAAGCTTTGCGGCTTACAGTTCTGTCTGGACTGGTTATTTTTAGAATACAACCAAGGCTTGGCCATTTCATTTCATTTTCACTCTAGACTTGTCCCAACTGTTCCCAGAGCACATATTTGACCCAAAGACATCAACTTTGATCATTTTGCAATGGAGAAGCCTGTTAGATTGCAAAGGGGAAAAAGAGACCTCTTTCTATCCGATCTTCAATCTTGGGTGAGATATAACTTTCAATCTCACAAGGGGCTGTTCGATTCTACCTTCAAGATCAAATCTTTATGGCATTTGAGGGATCTCCCGCCTGATTGGGACCTTTTGAGAGCAGCAGCAAGGTTTTGGGACGTCCGGAGACACGTTTACTGCTTTTCTTACAATGAGATTGTCCCAACTTATGAAGACTTCTGAGCCTTGATTGGGGGTCCAGAAATTGAGGCCATATCGATTCCTCTGATCGAAGATGTGTCGGTGGCGGCAAAGTTGGCATCTTTTCTGCAGATATCTCTGGGAGAGGCTGAGGGGATGATGATGGCTCCGGACAGGATTGACCTTTCCGATATCCCGAGCAGGTTCGGGTCTCCGGATATGGCTACGACCATGCTGGCTATGGATGCCTTTATCCTCTGCATATTCTCTTCTCTGTTCACCGCTGAGTCCGTGGGGATCTATCACGGTGGTCTCTTGGACATGATTAGGGATTGCAGGGCTGGGAGGACATTATCCCATTGGTTCTGGGTGAGACCCTGCATGGCATCGATAGGATGGATAGAGGAGACCATTTCATGAGGTCTGGGAGTCCGGCCGTGTTGACTTTGTGGCTGCAGGAGAGGCTCGGGGCTTTGCCAGGGGCTTTGCCGACTCAGTGCCCTTGGGTGATTTCCCGGAGGGGTTTACCTCGACAGCAGGACCAGGGTGACTGGGAGCTGATGATGGCTAGGCTATCCACTTCGGATATTCGCTGGTGGGTACCTCACTGGAGGCTGCAGACCAGGAGGACATTTCAGGAGTCCTATATAGTGAGGGTTCCAGGGTTCTGCTGGTCATCCTTCTACATACCCTTCTTGGTATCCAGGCAGTTCGGGGCCTTACAGGAGCCGTTGGGCGATTGGGAGGACATCCGTACCATGGAGGTGGTGCCATTAGATATGAGGGATCCAGCCAGCTTCTCATTCTTCTCGAGGGCTTGGACATATACCGTTTTCCCACCCAGGGCTATCTTCAGGAGCAGGAAGAGTACCATCTTGACTACGGTCTACTTGGATTGGTACGAGAGGGAGATGGGAGCGACTCAGGTCATATTGGGAGAGAGGCGTCAGGCTTTATTGGGGGCTGACGGTGACTCGAGCAGGATTCTGAGGTAGACTGAAGCTAAGGCGAGTCACCATAACTAATGGGGTGACCTTATCAAAGATATGGAGGCTCGATATAAGAGGCTTTCTGAAGTCGCTCCCTTGACTGAGGCTCAGAGGGAGGAGGTGCGGACTCGTGCCCGTATTGAGAGGGCACTTATTGACACAGGTTTGATGGAGGTTCCAGTGAGGATACCAGAGATCGGGATGAGGGAGACCGACATCTTGGAGAAGAAGAGAAAGAAAACTCGACGAGGTCGAGGTAAAGGGAAGAAGACCAAAGAAGACTCAGTGAATGACGACTGACAGATCTTTTCTTAGGATTCCCTTATTGCCATTTTGCAAACACAGTAGTTTATTAGGCATTTTATTGTATTTTAGATCTTTGTAGAAGGTTATCAGAGTCAAAAGTAGACCGTGCTTGAAAGTTTTTAACTTCTAATGAACAAGAGATATTATCTTAGAAATTAATCAAGACACAATTTCATGGAAATTTCAGATGTCTTATTGATTAGGACCCGTTTTATGAAAACTTGATTGCCCTTTATTATTTATTGTTTAGGACGCATTTCATGGAAACTTGATCGCCCTTTTTTTATTGTTTAGATCGAACCATAAATGGCTGCCTATGTTCCCCTTTTACAAGAAAGACTAAGGGGCTCAGGTCTTCGTAGTTCATTCTGGTGAACTATCAGGATTTTTGCTTTTTTTTATGTGCAGCCCTGTTTTTTGCCTAGACCGCCCTTTTTGGGTTTTCAGCCTAGCTGGGCATTACTCTTTTTTTGCACTAAGATTTTTTTTTTATGTGCAACCCTGTTTTTTGCCTAGATCGCCCTTTTTGGGTTTTCAGCCTAGTTGGGTATTACTCTTTTTGCACTAAGATTTTTTTTTTTTTTTTTCATTTTCATTTTCTTTTTCTTTATATACTCCCTCCGTCCCACAACAAGTGACACACTTTGCTATTTTGGGCATCCCCCAGATAAGTCACACTTCCTAAAATGGCAAAGAATCTTTACTATTCCCTCCCCTCATTCTATCTCCTACATTATTTTAATACTCACAACACCATTATAATTTACTATTCTCTCCACTCATTCTCTCTCCTACTCAACTATCTACACTCACAACACATCAACCTTTTCACTTTTTCCTTAATTTAGTGTATGGAACAAGAATCGTGTCACTTATTACGGAGACGTAGGAGTATATATATATATATATATATATATATATATATATATATATATATATATATATATATATATATATATATATATATATATATATATATATTTTTAGACATAGTACCTTCGGAGCTTATCACCGTTGACCGGGTGGACAAAGGGATTGCCGTCCAGTGTCGCAAGTTTCATGGCTCCTCCCGATAGTATCTTCTCGCACCACATACGGGCCGATCCAAACGGGTTCCCATTTTTCCAAGGGTTGTCTGGTAGGGGCTTCACTTTCAACACTAAGTCACCCTCTTTGATGTCCCCGGCTCGACCTTCTTGTCACATGCTCTGCCATTCGCCTCCGATAGGCTCGGGTGTGCTCCATGGCTTTTAGCCTTCTTTCATCGAGCAGGGCCAACTCATCATGCCGGCTACGTAGCCATTCTACTTCGTTGACGCTGTTTTCCAGGAGGACCCTTAATGATGGGATTTCCAACTCCACTGGTAACATCGCTTCCATCCCGTAGGTTAGGGCAAAAGGAGTTTCTCCTGTGGCTGTTCTGACAGACGTTCTGTAGCCCCAGAGTGCCAGGTGCAGCTTTTCGGGCCAATCACGACCACGGGTGGCCATTTTCAGGATGATCCGTTCGAGCATCTTATTAGCAGCTTCCACGGCTCCGTTAGTCTGAGGTCTGTATGGCGTCGGCCTACGTCAAGGAAATCCATCACCTTGTCGACAATAACATTGTAGTATTCATCACTCTCCCTGAAAGTCTCAACAGCGGCCTTAGAAGCACCCTGAAGCTCTTCTCTCCACTTGGCCCTGACAGCATTATGCTCTTCATTCAATCCAGTTAAGAATGAGACCCTCTCATGAAGGACCTGGGAGACGGTTGCAAGCTCTTTTCTCGTCTTCTCATGCTCCAAACTCTCAGCATCTCTCTCAGTTGTCACCTCACCAAGCTTGGTCTCAGCAGCTCTGAGGTCGACCAATGCTTTATCTTTGCCCGCTAGTGCCTTCTGCTTAACAAGCTCGAGGGCATCGAAAGAGGCATCCAGATCATTATATTTCTCCTTCAGATCGGTCAGCTCATGAGATTTTCTAGCATACTGATTCATGGCCAGCTTCTCCCTCTCAATGGACGCCCTCCAAGAGCTCTTGGCTTGCTCCACCATGGTAAGGGACTGCATTACAGGAAATCGTTAAAGGGTTAGTTAGACAAAGACTCAGAAACTAAAGTAGCGATCAAAAGAGTAAACGACCAAACAGATGGAAACAAAAAATTTACCTCACTCTGCACTAAGCCGGATCGAGCAGAAAACTCTTCAGGGGTCATCCCCTTATCAGCAAAATGGGCAAGCAGGTCAACATCTATTGCCCTCTTGACCATAACTTGCCCAAAGCCTAACTCTGGATAACAGCGGCTCAAACTGTTAACCCCACTGAGAGGGGGGACATCACTCAGCTTCCTTATTTGAGCCTCAATGGACTCTTGGCTCATAGGTGAAGAAACTGGGGAGGAAGGTGGCTTGGAGAGATGGCTTTGCCCTTCTCGACTCTCGACCTTTTCTAAGAGTTCAAAGGGCGATCATCATCTTCATCAAGGGCGTCGTCGTCAACATTCACAACATGCAAAGGGCTAGCCCCAGCAGTCCCATGTCCGGAGGTCACTGCAGTAGTCTCAAGGGCTGGATTGGAGCTCGGGCTTGGCCTAATCGACCTCTTGGTCCCATCACCCTCTTTAGCTACTCCCCAAGCTTAGCTACCGCTTTCCAAGGGATCCTCGGATCCAAACTCCTCCACTGGTACCATTCCAGCATTGTCCTTGGACAGCAAGTCATTCCTTTTCTCAGCCTCTCTCTCTCTCTCTCTCTCTCTCTCTGTTAACTCGGGCATTGGCAGCACCATGAGCCTTCTTGGCCTTCTTCTTGTCAGACACTCCAACTATGAGAACCATATTTGCTTCTTGTTCAGGAGTCAAAACTGCACAAGACCAAGATAACAAAAGGTTAGAGCGACAAATAAAAGTTCTACATACGAGCTACGAGTTCTATGTACGAGCAAACAATTGACGAGCTAAAAAGATCTACATACGAGCAATTAATAGACGAGTTAAGAAATAAAGACGAGTAAACTCTTACCACCAACATGCTCCCCCTGGTCTTTACAGTAATTGGGCATCCTTTGGCAGAATTGGCATTTCTCCTCAAATCTACCCAAGGCATGGGTGACCCAATCAGGATATCTCATGCACCTTACAATGGGGACCAGAGGCACCACTCCCCCCTCAACAACCATCATCCCAGCTTGGATGTAGTTGGTCTTTGTAGTCCCCAAAATGTCCCAACTGATGGGGCCCTTATCGGCCACCTCGACGAATCTCTTATACAGATCGAAGTGCCAATGCGGCTCCCAGTAATCCTCCTCTTTTACAACCTCGGATTCAGCATTGGGCATGGGGAATTTACATCCTAACCTACTCTCCACCACTATTACGTGGGAGTTCCAACCACTCACCTTACTGGGAAGGTTGACAAACAGCTTAGGGGCATTGGGCTTGGAGGGGGTGCTAATTCCCATGTCAGTCTTATCAAACTTAACACTGAAGAACTCCCTAAAGACTCTCATACAAGGCTCATAACCCAAAAACCTACACACCATGATAAAACATACCAAGACTCTACAAGTGTTAGCTCCCAGTTGAAGAGGCAAAGTATCCATGCACTCCAAGAATTCATTGATGAAGGGATCTAGTGGCAACCTCAGACCAGCCTCGAATTGGACGTAGAAGAAAGCCACCCTAGTGGAATCTTTAGTAAACGTACTACGGAAACGTGACATGAACTCCTTCTTGCTGTAGATAGTCACATTAAATTCATTCCTATCTACCCCACAGAAATCATAGACCATGGCAACTCGAGATTCCAAGTTCTTCTTCCCCCGAATTGGTCTTTGAGGTACATAGCCTCTTTCATTCCTCCCCGGTACAGCTAAGGAGTCGAATGCATCCACAATCCGTGGACTTGAGGAAGTAGATGCTGTAGCTCCCTCCTGAGCTTCCATATCTGTACAAGAAGAAGAGGAAGCAAGGGAATTAGACCTATGATCATATTCAGACGACCTACCTAAGGGCGACCTAGATTCCCCTGGGAAACCTTTTCTATTCCTAAGGAAGGAAGGTTTACTAGGATCCTTCACATAAAACAATGATATGTGGTCGAGCAATTCATGGAAGAAATGAAAAGATACAACATTTGAGTCGTCAATTCCTAAATCTACCACGCCATCTCCTATGGGCAGTCCTATTTCGCCAAAAGTCAGCCCCCACCTTGTCAAGATGGAAGCACACTCATTCAAGGACATCTCTATCCATACTCCGCTTATATGTTTGTATACCCGATGGTTAACGGTGCAATACCCATACCAAGCTCCTGGCTCACTAATAAAGGTCCTAGCCATGGTGAAATCAAGTAAAAAGCAGAAATTAAACCCTAATGCAAGAGAGCGAGAAGAATACCTTAATCAGTTTGAATGAGGAAGGGTTATTGCAGAAGACGAAAGCCCCAATAAATCCAGTTGCTGCTTCGCTGCTGTCGCCAAAGAAATACGAAAGCTTGAAGAAAGTAAAAATTCGAAAAGGAGAAGGATTTGGGTATTTGTATTTTCCGTAATTGAGAAGGAAAAAAGAAAATTCAAACGTTAATTTTCCTAATTAAATGTGGAAAACGGTTCCCGAAGCAGTTTCTCAAACGTCAAAATTACAATGATTATGGAAAAATGGCGCTCTTCCAGATCTAACCGTTCAGCAACGAACGACCAGGATTGAGCCACGTCACTATCAGTCGAGTAAACATCAATTCAAGCGTCGACTTGCGAGTCACTTCAACCTTCATCAAAACTTCTTTAACTTCCTGGTCGACAAAGTCAACTCAGAAAGTTGGGGGCCACTGAACAGACTAAAAGTGTCGAGCTAGGCCCAGCGAGTAAAGCCCAATCCTCAACCTATTATTGCCTCCACGTTCTCAGTGGGTTAGGCCCAAATGATTACTAGGCCCAAGGCCCATCAACATGATCAGTCGACTTAAGCTCATTGTCCGACCTACGAGGTCCCGGCCTAGCTTGGTCCGACTCTACTATCTGTAGGCTATTCGGGTACGGTCCAGCCCTACCCATCAGTCAGGTCGACCTAGACCCAACATGCAACCTCGACCTACATAATCACGTCAACCTACAAAGTCCTGACTTACCTACAATTCTTTGCGTGACGAGACTCCCTATAAATCAGGAGTTATTTATGGATAAGATCTCTATCACGAATTAGGGGTGTGCAACAAAATCGAAAAAATCGGACCGAAATCGAGAAAACCGGACCAAGAAAATCGAAATCGACAAAACCGAAATGTAAATGGTTTTAACCATTTAAAAATCGAAACTTTCGATTTCGGTTTTGGTTTTAAATGAAAAACCGAGCCGATAAAACCGAACCGAACCAATATTATTAAAACGACGTATCATTTTAATATATATATAAATTTCATCTTCTCATCTTGATTTGGAGTTAAAATTATGCTTACGGTAGTTTAACTGTTATTTGTAGTGGTAAGTGAAACACTTTAATTTGTCATGAAAATCTTAAATACTTTAGTATTGCATCTTCTCATCTTGCTTTATTAATGAGGGATTAATAAATTTCATCTTACTGAATGTAACTATCATAATCCAACCATCAATATATGCATGTTCTTCTCATCTTGTTGAAACCGAACGACACCGAACCAAACCGACACCAAACCGAAAACGAATAAAACCGAAACCGAATAAAATCGAAGCTTAAACCGATATCTTTGGGTTCGATTTCGGTTTTAGCCTAAAACCGAATCAAACCGGACCGAGCATACCCCTATCACGAATCTGTTCCTCAAATTAAGGGATTTCATGCAATCCTACCTCAAATACAACTCTCATCAACAACTATAAATACAAGGCAACATCAATCATTTCAAGGTAATTGCTCTTTGTTATTTTGAATACATCTTGTTCATTATAATATTTGAGCTCTCATACACCATACTTACTCTCACGCCCGAGGGTCTTCTTCGAAGACCATTCCAGCTAGTCGTGGGTTCTGTGTTTCAGGTCAAGGAGTCAAGTGATTAATCTTGCCACGTGGACGGAGATTGATAAGCACGATTCTTGCAGCATCAATAATAATAATAATAATAATAATAATAATAATAATAATAATAATAATAATAATAATAATAATAATAATAATAATAATAATAATAATAATAATAATAATAATAATAAGAATAATAATAAGAATAATAAGAACAACAATAACAATAACAATAACAATAACAATAACAATAACAATAACAATAACAATAACAATAACAACAACAATAACAACAACAATAACAACAACAATAATAACAACAATAACAATAACAATAACAATAACAATAACAATAATAATAACAATAATAATAATAATAATAATAATAATAATAATAATAATAATAATAATAATAATAATAATAATAATAATAATAATAATAATAATATAATAATAATAATAATAATAATATTCATTCAGCACTTTTTCAGCTTATTAATCAAACAGTCATACTTACTTATGACAGCTCATCAGCACTTATAAAAAAACTAAATCAAACAGCATCATTCATCAGCTCATCATTCATAAGTCATCAATCATAAGTAATAAGTCATCAACAATTATCAATAAGCTAAATCAAACGGGCCCTATATATACTCTCATTTGTTTTCTTAGGCAAGGTAAGTCACATTGTCTAAACCCTAGCACACAAACACACTAAGACCTTCCAAATCTTATTCTCTCAGTTATAAAACCCTCAAATGTCTTACTCTCATATCTGAGGGCTTGAGCCGGAATCAATCTCGGCTTGATCTCTAAAGGCGCTTCTTGTTTTCGTTGTGTTCTAGATACAAACTTCTATATAAGCCAGAATCCAGTTTAGTGAGACCCCCAAAATTGTGGCGTCATCATAACTATATTTTTTTCTTCAATTTTCCTTGAAATACTAATCTTGTTTAACGAATAATTGACCTTTGATAGTCAATTGATCTTAAATTTTCCATTTAAAAAGTTCAATTTCAGGTCAAGTAAATACAAATTATCATTGTCAAACATTAACTGATTTTTAGGAGTAATATTTCGGGCATAAGAACTAAAAAAAAAAAAAAAGATCTAACTTACAAGCGTGGATTGATGAAAAAACCAAAATATTGTTTTTTAAATATTTATTTACCAAAATAACACTCAAAAAAATTTATTTATTAAAATAACACTTTTTTTTTTAAATCCGGCACTTCATTTTCCGGTTTTAATGAAAATCCGGCACTTCATTTTCCGGATTTAATTTGAAATATATCCGAAATTTCCAAATCCGGTTTTGAATTTTAAATAAATCCGGAATTTGAAATTCCGATTTTAATTTAAGTTAAATCCGGAATTCCATTTCCGGTTTTTTAATTTTTTTTTAATCCAGTACTTCCAATACCATTTTTTTTTTTTGTGTGTGTTTTTTTGTTTTTTGTTGGAAAACGAAGAAAAAAGAACCTTAACAAAAATATATACAATTTTAATATAATTAATGAATGCATTGAATTAGCAAATTTTGTAGTATTAGTCTCTCCGTAAGAAGGGCAAATGAGTCAAAATCTTAGCATTTTTGTCAATAAGCCACACATGTCCTACGTGTTTGTTGGACATGCAAGCGTTTGTTCTTAGCATTTTTGCCACGTTTCGTGGCAATTTAAACATTGTTATTTAATAAAACTTTCACGTATATTTTATTTGCCACAAAATTTTAATAAAAAACAGTTTTTTAATAATTAAAAAAATTTTAAAACTTGTATTAATTGAAATTTCATTTAAAATGGATGATGGCATTTTTGTAATTCACTATCATTTTTATAAAAACATGCAGTGACATTTTTGTAAATAATTGAAACTTTTTTTAAAATCATGTGGTGTATTTATTTCTGTAAATAGATGAAAATAACACAAAAAAATAATAATTTTAAAACCGGAATTGGAAGTACTTGATTTACAAAAAAATATTTTTTTAAAAAATTAATTTTAAAATCATGTGGTGCATTTATTTATGTAAATAGATGAAAATAACACAAAAAATAATAATTTAAAACCAGAATTGGAAGTACCGGATTTACAAAAAAAAATATTTTAAAAACCGGAAAAAGGAATTCCGGATTTAACTTAAATTAAAACCGGAATTTCAAATTCCGGATTTATTTAAAATTCAAAACCGGATTTGGAAATTTCGGATTTATTTCAAATTAAATCCGGAAAATAAAGTGCCGGATTTTCATTAAAATCGGAAAATGAAGTGCCGAATTTAAAAAAAAAGTGCTATTTTGGTAAATAAATTTTTTTGGATGTTATTTTGATAAATAAATATTTAAAAAACAATATTTTAGTTTTTTCACCGCGGATTCCTTATATAAATTGTAGATATCATAAATCAAACATAAAATGTACACCTAAAATATTTCCAACATATTCGGTTGTTTTTCTTACAAAAGTTTCAATTGTAGGTCATGTAAATACAATTTATCAAATGAATTATACACTAAAAAGTAGTTGTCATCTACTCCCTCCGTCCCACTTCGATTCGATTGAGTCACTTTTTTTGAGACGTCCCACTTCAAATGAGCCATTTCATAAATGAAAAGAAGTGAACAGTGTTTCAGACATTTATACCCTCATAATGTTTATATATTTACAATATTCATTACTCCCTCCGTCCCGGTAGAAACTGTACAGTTACTGTTTGCGCGGAGATTAAGAAAAAAAATAATGATATAAATGTTGTGAGTGTAAAAGTAAAATAGGAGAGAGAATGAGTGGAGGGAATAGTAAATTATAATGATGTTGTGAGTATTAAAATAATGTAGGAGAGAGAATGAGTGAAGGGAATAGTAAATATTCTTTGCCATTTTAGAAAGTGTGCAGTTTGTAATGAGGTGTCCAATGAGGAAAGTGTGCAGTTTGTAGCGGGACGGAGAGAGTATACCCTTATAATTTTAACATATTTTCAAAAAAATCAATCATTAACTTACTATTCCTCCCACTCATTCTCTCTCTTATTAAATGTTTTTAACTTTTACATTCCCCCTTCTCTAACCTTCTATCCATTTTCAATTATTTATTCATTTTTAAAAAAAATTCTTAAAAAACGTACAAAAATGCCATGGCTCAATTGTAGTGGGACGGAGGGAGTAGAATTTTGTAGCTGTTTTCTTTTACCCGTATAATTGTTCAATCTCTAATTCTTCCTACAAAAATTTGAATAAAGCTTATTATCCCCTCCATTTCGGTAGAAGTTTTATCCTTTTTTGTGAAAAACGAAAAAAAAAGTAAAAAAATGAGTAGGAAATGGGTTGTAAGTAGAGACAGTGAGTAAGATTGACAATTGAGTCTCACAATTTAAATGTTCGAAGAGAAAAAGTGAGTGAAATTGACAAATGAGGCTCACAATTTAAGAATGTGAGAAAAAATTGAATGAGATTGACAAGTGAGACTCATAATTCTTATCATTTTAGAAAATATTAAGCTTGTAATGAAACACTATTTTAAATAAACTGTGAAGTTTCGATCGAAACGGAACAAGTACTCCCTCCTCCCAAAATAACATACCCGTTTACTGTTTGGTGCGTAAATTAAGAAAAGTGGATAATGGAGAAAGTGTTGTGAGTATAAAAGTAAAATATGAGAGAAAATAAGTGGAGGAAGGGGGCGTTTGTTTTTTTTTCATTTTAAGCCTTATTTGCCTCTTAACACTTATTCATTAGAGTGCGTCTGCTGAGAAACGCGTTTCTCCATAACTATGGAGAAACGTGTTTTTCATAGCCAGAAGCTTTACATTTGATAACTAGAAAAAAAAAATTCAAGGCCAAGACCAAAAGCTTCTGGATATCCAGAAGCTTTGCATTTGATAGCCAGAAGCTTTGCAGTTGATATCCAGAAGCTTTGTATTTAATAGCCAGAAGGATGTGAAATGTATATCCAGAAACTGTTAGGTGCATATCCAGAAAACTGTTAGGTGCATATCCAGAAATGTGTTAGGCATATCCAGAAATTGCTATTGAAGGTTTTCGGATATCCGAGAAACCTTCAATGTATATCCGAAACATTTTGAAGGTTTCTGGATATTCATTTGAAGGTTTCTGGATATCACTTTCATAGGTTTCTGGCTATCTAGCTCATTGTCGCGCGACATGTCGGGACCCGTTTCTCCATAACTTATGGAGAAACGCGTTTCTCCCTAGATTTTGTGTATTCATTAAGAGAATTAGAGAAATAAGTGTGTTTGTTTTTTTTTTTGAAATAAGGCTTGTTAGGCTCTTAAAGTCCTCTTAATTTTAAGAGATTAAAATGTTGCTGAATTGCCTCTGAAAGCCTCTGAAAGCCACTGTTTCATATTTGGTTTTGGGTAATTTTTTTTTAAAACTGTTTACTGTTTCATAACGCATTTACGATTTTTTTTTTTTTTTAATTTTTTTTTGTTTTTTTTAACTGTTTCAGATAATGAATTCAGATACAAAATCAAACAACTTATCCAATTCAGAATTCAGTTTTCAGTTGCTGCCTCTTAATCATTCAGTCATTTTCAGAACTGAAATCAGATTTCAGCATTTTGTTGGAACATTAACGATCCATTAACCATGAACCGACTCACAACTAGATTAAGAAGAGAAGGAGAAGAAGAAGAAGAAGAATAATACGGAAGCGTGTACCTTGTGATTCCATGATTGTGTTCTTGATCTTGTTCTTGAATAAATGAGAAAGTAGGGAAGAGTAGATCTTCTAAATGATAAGTGCCCTTAATCTCTTTAATCTTCAATTACTTAGGAAGAGTTTTGACTGAATGAGAAATGATGTAACTAGTAGATTCATAGGCTTGATGGATAGGCCTTTATATAGGAATCCAAGGGGCACTTCATTTAGGGACTACACCCTTTCATAAAGATGATGGTGTGAAGTTACCATTATGCCCATCATTTAATGGTACTTACACCTAATGGAATTCTACACATTTTGTCTATACTTTAATATTATTAAATAATTATAACAAATGGAATTAAATAACACATATTAATTAATCCATGTTCTAACAATCTCCCACTTGGATTAATATTAATATGTATCTTTTACTAAATAAATTCCTTAATCATTTATAACATGAATGACAACCCTTATGTGCACGTTTATTGTCATCCAACACAATCCCGTCCATTAGTCTTATAGGTATAGGGACTAAAGGGCGATCGTTGTAATTGATTCGCAACTAAACCCACATTAATCACATATATATATTCAACTAAACGACATAGATTAAGTATAGATATGTAGCATGGAATATTAATGAATATATATGAAGAACGCATATATATATTCTCCAACTAGTCCTACTTAACCAAATGAGATCAATATAAATAATAACACAAAGAAATAGATAACAACACAAACTCCCACTGATTTAAGCATTATCAAAAGTTGTTTCACCCATATGAGCAGTATGCTCGTGAAACATCAAAAGAGATTACACTTTACAAAATGGATCCAATAACATGGAGTTTGATCCTATAAATTGTATATCTATTTGTTCATTTTATACTTATTTCTCTTCAACAAGAGACATAACCATAGGATGTCTTTCGACATCTTTGCATCCACTAAAACATAATCGGAATACTTAATGATCTCAAAAAATGATCCGATTTTATATACATAAGCATGTAGTTTAATGTTTTATAGGTACTTCATCATTCTTTTGGATGCGACTTAATGTTCTTCTTTCCGAATTGCTTTGGTATTGACCAAGCATCCCAATAATAAATACAAGGTCTGTACGAGTACGGACTTGCGCATACATTAAGCTTCCTATCTTGCCGGTGCATAAGGGATATTTTCCGTATACTTGGATTTAAAATTAATCTTTAGGACATTTACTTTAAACTGAATTTATCTCCCTTAGAGACATGGGTGTCATGTGGTTTACAATTTTCCATGCTAAACCTTTGTAATACCTTCTCTATATAGCTCTTTTGTGATAATCCCAAAATACCTCGTGAATGATCACGATGAATTTGGATTCCCAATACAAAAGATGCTTTACCAAGATCTTTCATCTCAAATTTGTTTGAGAAATTTCTTAGTTTTTAGAAGGTCCTTATCATTACTAGCAAGAAAAATATCATTCAAATATCATCCACATATAAGATCAAAATAATAAATCTACTCCCACTGAACTTATGGTACACACAATCTTCACCAAGATTCATTTCAAAGCCAAATGAAAGAATAACTTGGTTAAATTTTAAGTACCATTGACGAGATGCTTGCTTAAGCCCATAAATGGATTTCTTAAGTTTACAAACCAGGTTGACTAGTTTGATCCGAATTAGTCACCATTTCGGTTTCTTCATATAGATAGTTTCCTCAATGTTGCCATTGAGAAAGGCATCTTAACATCCATTTGATGAAGCTCAAGATCATAATGTGCCACTAATGACATAATGATCATAAAAGAGATTTTTAGAAGGTATCGGAGAAAATGTTTCTTTATAATCAATGCCTTCCTTTTGAGTAAATCCCTTAGCAACAAGACGTGCCTTATATCTTTCCATATTACCTTGCTAATCCCTTTTGGTTTTAAATATTAATTTATAACCAATAGGTTTTACACCTTCAGGTAATGGGACAAGATCCCAAATGTCATTGTCTTTTATTGATTTTAACTCCTCATTAATGGCATTAATTCACTTATGAGAATTAGAACTATTAATGGCTTCATGGAAGGTGATTAGATCATCTCCCACTAAACCTAAGGTATCCTCATTCTCCGCAAGATACATATCATAAATATCCGGAATAACACTTCTTCTTTCTCTAGTAGATCTCCTTAAGGGCACCGGTTCATCCTCATTTCGAGGTTGTTGAATTTCCTTATGTCCAACATTTTCATGTTGTCCGTTATTTACGGGAGTCTCTATATTATTTTGAATTGTATGTTCTTTGTTGAATTTCAGGTACAATTACTTGATTTCCAACAGGAACTAAAGTTTGAGAAACATAGAGTGATTCCTCTAACTCTTCAAATTCAAAATTATTACTATTTCTCCCACTAAATTCAACATCCTCAAAGAACCTAGCTTTTCCAGTCTCGAAAAATGTTCTAGTTTTCGGGTCATAAAATTTATATCCCCTAGATCTCTTGGCATACCCTACAAAATAGCTACTAACAGTATTAAGGTCCAGTTTGCCCTCATTAGGCCTATAAGGTCTAGCATCTGCTGGACACCCCATACATGAAGATGATTTAAGGACGGTTTCTTATTCGTCCATAACTCATAAGGGGTTTTGTAGGTAGCTTTTGAAGGTGCTCTATTGAGAATATAAGCTGCGGTTTTTAATGCTTCGCCCATAATGAGTGAGGTAAAGAAGTACAACTAAACATACTTCTTACTATATCCTTAAGGATTCTATTATGTCTCTCCACTACACTATGCTAGATTTGCCCGACATGGTGTATTGAGGGACAATCCCACACTCTTCAAGATAGCGAGTTTAAAGGACCTGGACGTTTATTCACCCAATACGTCCAATGATTGAGACTTTACATGAAGAAAATAATGTATCCACAACGAGAGTATTCATCCATGAACGTAATGAAATATTGTTGATCATTCCATGAAGGGATAGTGAATGGTCAACAAATATCCGTATGAATTAGTTCCAAGATGTTTGATATTCTCAAAGATCCTATTTCCTTTAATGTTTGTAAATTAAAACACTTAATGCAAAAGTTGTTTTAGGATTCCCTTCGACATAAGCTTTATCAATTCTCCCATTATTGGAGATATGACCCAAACGCCTATGCCATAGAATACAAGAATTTTCACTTGATAACTTTTGCTTAGTGCCTTTAGTTTTGGTTTCATTATTATGGGACTCATTAATAGTATTTACTGTTTGAAGTAAATAAAATTGTCATTGTTAAGATAAAGTACTAATACCGACAACTTTGGAATTGAAAATAAGATCACATTTATTATTACCAAATGAACGGGAATAACCTTCCCGATCTAATACTGTGACTGATATTAAATTCCGCCTAAATGAAGGTATAATAAATGTATTATTTAATACAAAATAATAGCCAGTACTTTAACATTAATCTAAAAGTCCCTTATGCCTAAATCTTCAACCGGATTTCCAGCTCCTATATAGATGTATCTCTCATCTTCACTGGGGATTCCGCAATTCAGGCAACTCTGCATACATGAACTAATGTGAGTTGTTGCAACAGAATACAACCACCATGTATATTAAGGAATTGAAACCAAATTTGCCTTTAGTACAAACAAGACCAAATGACATACCTATCTAAATTCGCCATTCGCGATACTTATGGTAGTCGTTCTTCATGCGAGTAAGGTCCTTGCAAAAGAAGCATTTCTTGACTTTATGACCATTAAATGATCCCTTACGCTTCTTACTTGCAACCACAATTTCATTCCCCCTTCTCTTAATCCTACGAGAAGAAGTAAATGCTGAATGAGTACTTTCCAATTTAAGATATTTCATCCTATCTTCCTCTAATGTCATATGTGAAAGTAATCCATTAATATTCCACTTGTACTTTCGACATTTATAGGTCACCTCAAAAGGACCAAATTGAGGAGGGAGATAGATCAAAACCAAGTGCACGAGTAAATCTTCCGAAATCTCTAACTTAAGTGCCTTTAGTTTGATCGAAAAATGAAATAATTCAATAATGTACTCGAAGATTTTCCTCACCCTTGTACCGAATAGAAACAAGTTTCCACAAGAAGTCAAGGAAAAATTCAGCATTTTCGATCTCAGGGACATTGTCCAAAAATGTCTTTGAAAGCGCATTTTCCATGATCATTAGACTCACGCGGTTGGACCGTTCCCATTGCTCAACATTTTTCCGTTCTATAACGGTATTTCCTTTAGTGAGAGCAGCGGGACTTGATTCCCCTAATGCGTGATCGATGTCCATTTTGCCTAAGATCATCGTTAAATTATTTTTCCAAGTTTTAAGTTTAGTCCCAGTAAGCAATGGTACATCATTTATAGCAGTAGTTACAGATGAAGCATTAATCAAATCTGAAGGAGAAGAACAAGAATGAAACAAAACATATATAAGAAACTACATAATGATTAATTATATCAAATGAATTCCATCAAAATAAAGATAATCAACATGACATCAAGACTAATCTTTGGATTGCGAATTGACTCACAATTTGATTTATCTTAGGGTAAACAAATAGCTTTAAACAATACACTTTAAATACTTGCCTTCCTTTGGGCCGGTTCAAGTATAGAAAATGTCCTAAAGTTTAAGGTACTTGTTTCCCGGTAATAAAGAATATAAACAATTCACTTTAAACACCCGCCTTCCTTTGGGATGGTTCACAGCATTTAAAATGACCAAAAGTTTAGTTCAATTATTACCCCATGAATGTAAATACTTAGTCAACAACAAGGTCTCCTTTGGGAAACAAGCATGTTATCACATATCAATATTTACATTCATCTTTTAACAAGTTTGAATTTAATCAACAAGGTCTCCTTTGGGAAACAAGCATGTTAATTATGTCCAAAATGTTAAGGATATAATTAATCGGAAATAAAAGGCCTTAAGGTAATTTCTGAAATTTTTAAATGGTAAATAAATAAGTGAAATTTATTATTAAAAGATAGTATCTTTTTGTTCTACCCGTCCATTCTTAAAGTTTAATAACTTCAAGAACCACCGAAGCGCAACTGGTGTCCAGATACTATAATTTATTAATAAATTATCAAAATTTTTGGGCAACGAAAATCACCATTATACTTTATGAGAAAGCAATAACAATAAGCCACTTTAAAAGTCACCATTTAAAAGCCACTTCACGGTACATATGGATATGGAGTAAAGCAATACAAAAGTCACCAATTAAAAGGCACGGTACTAACAGCCATTGTCTTTTATAATATATTCAATTAAAAAGTCACCACGGTGCAGTACGGACCATTGCCTTTTCCAAGCGATACCATGTTTGATGAAGCCTTTTACCAATTGCTTTACTACTAAATGCAATTAAACTCTATTGCTTTTTCCAAAAAAAAAAAAAAAAAATAATAAAAAAAAATAAATAAATTTTAACACAAACATGAATGTTAAGCAAAATTAATGCTTAACTAAGACATGAATATACAAGTAGATCCAACACGATTGTGCGACATAAAACGCTCTGTTGTGTCAATGGGATAATCTTGCACTTAAATTAAAATGGTCAAACAAGTAGATCTAGATTTGCACACTCCATACATCATACAATGTTGGCTATGCAAATGGGATAATCTTGCTTGAACCATCATGTCTCTTAAGTTTGATTTTACCATTCTTAATTTAATGGTGACTCAATTTTCAACCAAAGTAAGTAGATCCGCATACTCACAACACATTAAAAAAAAAAAATGCGTGGCTATGCATATGAACAAACTCACAACGCATCCAAGGATGGTGGCTATGTTCAAAAATGGGATAATCTTACATTAAGGGTTGAAAGCCTTTTTGAGTAAAACCAAAAAATCAGAAATAGAATGAAGTTATGAATATGATACTCTTAGACAAGATGAGTATCATGAACAAGAACAAAACCAAATGAAATCACACAAGGATTACAAATATGAAATAAATTAAAGCACATGGCTTTACTAGAATTCAAACTCAATCTAGTATATGAGAAGGCTCTGATACCAATTGTTGGAACATTAACGATCCATTAACCATGAACCGACTCACAACTAGATTAAGAAGAGAAGGAGAAGAAGAAGAAGAAGAATAATACGGAAGCGTGTACCTTGTGATTCCATGATTGTGTTCTTGATCTTGTTCTTGAATAAATGAGAAAGTAGGGAAGAGTAGATCTTCTAAATGATAAGTGCCCTTAATCTCTTTAATCTTCAATTACTTAGGAAGAGTTTTGACTGAATGAGAAATGATGTAACTAGTAGATTCATAGGCTTGATGGATAGGCCTTTATATAGGAATCCAAGGGGCACTTCATTTAGGGTCTACACCCTTTCATAAAGATGATGGTGTGAAGTTACCATTATGCCCATCATTTAATGGTACTTACACCTAATGGAATTCTACACATTTTGTCTATACTTTAATATTATTAAATAATTATAACAAATGGAATTAAATAACACATATTAATTAATCCATGTTCTAACATTTATCACTTAAAAAAAACAAAAACCCCCGAAGTAGTAAAGTTGATTGGCGTTGTGAGTATAAAAGTAAAATAGAATAGAGAATAAGTGAAGTGAATAGTAAAGATTCTTTGCCATTTTAGAAAAGGGGTATATTATTATGGGATGCTCAATATGACAAAATAGGTATGTTATTTTGGGACGGAGGGAGTATGTGTTAAAAGAAAACGGAGAAAGAGATTAATACATTATCTATTGGATATAGGGCCTGTTAGATGGTAAAGTATATTTTATGGTTATCTATTTGTTTGGTATATTCATGACTCATAAAAATTTAACTATAAAACATAAAATTAAATATAAATCATGCAATAAATGACCCTTAATTTGATGGTGATATTTAAAGAATATCCACTACAAAATCTAACTAAAAAATCAATTTGCTTGAAAAAAATAAAAAATACTAAAAAATCAAAAACCGGGACCACTCCGTACAGAATCAAAACATGAACCACTCCGTACAGAATCAAAACATGGACGGGTAAAGACCTAATGGACCTTGGTTTTGTGGTATTTTGTGGCTTTCCTTCGATGAGATTGTGTGTTCGATTTAATTTATATCATGGGTTTTAGGGTTTTTAGAAGCCCCCGAAGCACATTCGTGTAGTTAAGAAAGCAGTATTGCTGAGCTTGCAATCTCAGCGTGGGAAGTTTGAATCTCGACAGAAGCAGCTGAAACAGTCAATTGGTATTGTAAGAGTGATGTAAATGTCTCTTTAGTAGGAGCAGCTGGAACAGTCAATTGGTGATGTAAGAATGTAAATGTCTTGTACGAGGGCTCCCTTGAACCAGGAGTATAAGGGGTGAAACATGGGTTAAAAAAAAAAACATGGACGGGTAAAGAAGAAAATCGTGTCAAATACCTAATGTATAATGGTGGCCTTCCGAAGGGGAGGTCACCGGTTCAATTTCCCCCCAAGGGAAATCTTTGTGGTTTAATTCCTACCTTGGGTTTCGGTCGCCCAGGAGTCCTGCACATCCGTGCGGTTAAGGAAGGCTGCCGGGCTTGCAACCTCGGTGTGGGAGTTCAAATCTTGGCGGGAGAGTTGAAGCATTTGGTGTTGTGAAAGTGATGTAATTGCTCGAGAATAAATGAGAGCCATTTAGTGTTGTAAGAGTGTAAATTGCCTTGTAGGAGGCTCCTCGGGGGAGTATAAGGCCGCCATCACCGCATAGGGCATATCCCGCGATTTACCTCCGCTAAGATATGAGAGGCGATGCGCTGCTCAAAATTGATCCGTGAACCGCAGGTAATAAAAAAAAAAAAAAAGAGAAAAAGAAAAAAAGAAAATCGTGTCAAATGGTCCAAGCCTATATTCTCGAAAACGACGTCACATTCCTCCATTTCAATGGAGGAAACTTCCACTCCATCCCAAACCCAACTTCCTCCACCCACCCACACTACAATCCCATAAACCCCAATCTCAATTTTCACACCCAAAAATGGCGCCACCTGCTAAACTGGGTTCATTCAAGAAAAGCTTCCTAGACAAGAGAG
The DNA here is from genome assembly GCA_022495995.1 of Adenophora triphylla var. japonica. Taxonomy (NCBI): domain Eukaryota; kingdom Viridiplantae; phylum Streptophyta; class Magnoliopsida; order Asterales; family Campanulaceae; genus Adenophora; species Adenophora triphylla. Next base: position 42,827 of record JAFEMH010006744.1, on the reverse strand, counting down.
ACAGAGACAGATTGATTCCTTACAATGGGAGCCATTGTTCTGTGTTAGGCAATCTTTCAGGCGAAAGAAAAGATGGGTTTATGAAGAAATTCAAAATTAAGTTGGGGGAATTGAAGGATGTTGGAATCAAAGCATGGAAGATGGGTAAATCCGACCCGAGAAAGATCGTCTTCTCGGCTAAAATGGGTCTGGCATTGACGTTGATTTCGTTGTTGATTTTTTGGAAGGCGCCGTTCAAAGATCTTGGGCAACATTCTGTTTGGGCTATCCTTACCGTCGTTGTCGTCTTTGAATTCAGTATAGGTAACTTTACTCTTTTTGTTACTTTTTTAATTTTTGTTAGTAATTTGTTTAATTATATTTTTTGAATATATGCTTGCTTTGGGATTCTGTTAGGAGTAATTAATTAGGGTATATAATAATGTACTGAAAGTGGTTTTAATATTGACTTTTGAAAGTGGAGGAACTTTTCTTCCGATGCAATTTTGACTTGCATTGACTCACTCCATTGAAAATAATAGAACATTTTATTCAGGGTTTTTTGATTGAGTAATCTCGTGCAGTTTTTGAATTTTATAATTTATTTATGGCAATTAAGTTTAATTAAGTGCTAACTCTATGTGTTCAGGGTACAAGATAGAATTTATGCGAAGTGGGGATGTTCTTTAAATTAGTAGATTTGTTTTTACTAATTTGTGGGGTTATTCTTTAGGTTAGTATATTATGTTACTAATTCTGGGGCCATTCTTTAAAAAGTAAATTATAATTTATGAGCAGTTAATAGATAAACATGAGGAGTGAGATCTAATATGTGTATGCTGATGCACAATAGTAGGGGGGGTAGTTAGGAAGTTGTTGATGAAAGTGATATGTGTGTTTGTGTGTGTTTGAGTGTTTATACTTGCACGGAACACAGAGAGAAGGAAAAAAAAGAGGAATGGAGGATAAGGGATTTCGAACTGCTCCAGCGCGAACTCCTCCCTACTACCTCAATTTTGCCACCTCGCATAACTTTGTGTTCGACGGAGGGTATGTTTTTGAGCTCGGTGGGGCCCACAAGTTTTCGAAGAGATCTCAGCCACAAACAAAATGAGCTTGCTGACGTGGTTGAATCGAGAGCATAGGGTGGAGGGGTGGAGCAAAAATGGGTGGAACAAATCCAGGTCCAAGGATAAGAAGGTTTAGAACTTCGATGATATTTTCGTTCCATTTTGAGAGATTTTATCAGGGGTGGAATTACACCTTGGGTCAAGGGGGCAATTGCCCCCATTTACTTTATAGTGTACCGAATTATTACTAATAATTATTATTTTTAACATTAAAAAGAAGTCAAAGTATACCTCTTCAGTTGAGATGGATTTAGTATTTATTTGACCGTATCTTACATGTATTGAATTTAAAATGCTTGTGATACCACCATGGCGCCTATCTTTGGACTATATTTGGTTCTGAGGTTTGCAGTTTTACAACCCTTCACGTGTCATACTTGGGGGCCTTTTGGTAGGTCGATAAATGATCGGATAGGATTATTAGTCCAATAAAAGTATGTTTGGTAGATTAAATGCAACCACAGTAATTATCCAAAGTATAACCCAGATAATCTGAACACCTCTTATCCCCTTCTTATTCATCCTAAAAAAAAGGGTGGTATTATTAATCTCTGGATTAATAACCTCCTCCCTATTAATATGAGCTAATCCTAACAGGCTACCAAACGAGTCCTTAAAGTCAAACTACATTGTCGGTCCCAGTTACCGGTAGAGGATGATAAATTCTTTAGGAGTCAACGAGATACTCATCAGATACAGCATGAACTCGTGTTCTAAGAAGTTCAATGATGGGTTCTTGGACCTTATAGAGGCTGGATATTCATGCATTTACAGCTTTCCAAGTCTTCACACTTGTTCTTTTAATTGCATAATCTATCCATTTTTAGCCTCTTCTATGCTATTTCTCATTGTATATAAGATCTTGAAGCTATATGCAACTCAATGTTTCCGTGTGTACTCAAATTCAAGGATCCATCATTTACAGTGGTGCCTTTTTTTGCTTGCTTGTGAAGGGTATGATCCAATGGACATGCCTTTTATGATGATATTTACCAAGCATTTGAAGGCATTGTCTACTCCATACATGTGGTATTTGTGGCCTAATTCGCAATCGATCTCAAACTCACTATGAATACAACTTTACAAGTCATAACATCATCTTACATTAATTGTTATACATAATCATTAACTCGATATAAATTTCTAGCTCGAGACTTGGAGTCGTGTCATGCCAAGTTAACTTCACCGGACACTTTAATCTCGCCCACCCTCCGGGACAGTCACAATTTACTGTTGAGATTACCCCTTGTTTTCTCTTTGAACTTCATGCAACTTCTATTGGTAGTAAACTTCTTACACCCCCCCCCCCCCCGGTTCTAAATTTCCAAAACTTTTGTCTTACAATGAATGCCCAATTTTTGAAAAAGTTATTAATTCCTCATCATTAAACAATAAGTTCTAATTCACATACACTCATGATGTCATATGGTGAGATTATTGAGGGTTAATATGTACTTATGCTACTAAAAATGTTTAAATGCCAATGCTCCTAAATGTACCTCAAAGTGAAAATTGAATGTTCATTTAGGGACTGTTAGTAGTTATTATCAGATGCATTAGTTTCACAAGTTGTTTGGAACACAGAACATAGTGTGTGCCACTTTTACTTTGGCTACTATATTATTGTATTGACAGGTTTCAAAACTTTCAGGGTGCCTTAATATGTATTTATATGTATGAGACACTCTCTTGAATCTCGGGCAGCTTTTGTAGGAAAATTGAAGGGGATTAGGCCTACTTCTTAGGGTTGAAGGTAGAAGTTTTCTAATTATATTCTACTACCTCTGTCCTAAAATGAATGACCAATTTTTTTTTTCAAATTTGTTCTTGATCAAGAGCAAATTTGGAATTTTTTTGGTCATTCATTTTGGGACGGAGGGAGTAAGATGATTATTGGTGAATCGTGAAGTATGTATATCATGGTACTTGTATTATTTGTTTTTCCGTATATCAATATCAACATTATTAAAGTTAAATATTGAGTACCATTTTTGAGTCTATTTTCTGTAGTGATGAAACTGCAGCTTACATTACATATTTACATAAAGCCAAAATATTCTAGAGGAGACACGAAGGTCTACTACCCCTTTCCCTTTTTTTTCTTATTTTCTTTAACTTTTCCGTGATGATGGATACTATCCATTTATGAGTAGTCTACTGAAATCTGAGTAGTTTCAAGAACTATCCAAGCCATATCTTTATAGAAATATACAACTAATATTATCTTTTTAACCACTTGAGTTTGCTCTTCAACTAGTGATCATCATCTAGATGTAATTCCTGTTGTGAATATGGCCCTCCACTACCAAGCAAACCTACAAGAACGCTTAGAGCACACAAAACCAAGCACAAGAAATAAATCACAAAGAAGAACGCAAGAAATTGTTAACCCAGTTCACCAATATGTTTGGCTACGTCTGGGGGCACTACCAAGCCAGGATCTTGCACTATAATATGTAGAATTTTTGTTACAATGAGAAAAGGGGCGGAACTTTACTTATATATGACCTAGGGAAACAAACCAAACCCTAGACAAACAAGGAATTCGGACTGGCAAACGGGCCCGGCCGCGCCCGCCCTCCGCGAAGCGCGGTCGCGCTACCATCCGAAACTCCGCGCCTTTGAGCAATTCCCAGCGCAGTCGCCCTCATGCCAAGCGCGGTCGCCCTCGAAAGAATTTTCCCCGAGCATCGGTTTACATCCCGAGGCGCGGTCGCGCACACCACCTGCGCGGCCGCTCTTGACTCCAGCAACCACTGACGAATTTCTTCTCCCTTGCTTCGATGTCTAACCCGGTTGGTCCTCTATCCCAACAATTCCAGATGCATAGTCAACAGTAGGGTATCAACTGATCCAAGTGTACCATCTTACATATCCTCCACCCCACCCCTCACCCCCAAAAATTAAATAATAACAAGAAGAAAAAATATTTTTTTTTGAATGCAACATTGAATGCACAAGCTACGCTGTGGTTCTGCCTTTGCACACATACTATAGCGGTAAGATTTACCCGAGATTGCTCTTACAGTCTAAAATGTACTCCCTCTGTCCCTAAATTCCTAAATGAATGTCATTTTTTAAAATAAATTTGTCCCTAAATGATTTTTACCAATTTTTTTTCACTGGTCACTTAATACTTGCAAAACTAAATGTTTGGAAAGTGGAAAATCATAGTTGTCAAAGGTGACCACCGCCTCGCCTTTTTGGCGGGTCGCCTTTTTGTAGTCAGCAGGCGGATGTGCGCCTTTCTTAACAAGGCGTATGCCTTGCTCGGCTTCTCGCCGCCCGCCTCTCGCCGCTGTGCATTTATTTTTTTAGTCTCATGTTCTTCAAATTTTCATTAACTTACTTTAGAAGTTGATTTCTTTTCTCGATAATGTTTAAGAGTTTAAGTTTTTTTCACTTTCTTAATTTGAACTTCATAATTCATGCGCCTTTTGTCTTAGAAATCATACTTTTGAGGTTTGAATTATATTATGATACTATTATATGTGGATTTGTGATATTTATTTAGTGTTTTATTCTTGTTCATAACTCATTTTATGCTTTGTTTATGTTTTGCATGTATATATGTTTATACAACTAAAATTATAGAAATGAATGTCCAAAAAAAAAAAGAAAAAAGAAAATTATATTTTTAACCACGTGAGTTTGCTCTCCGATCATCATCTGGATTTAATTCCAGATGCATAGGTCAACATTAGGTTATCAACTGACCCCATTGTACCTGATTACGTATTCCCTTCTCTACCACGAAAAAAAAAAAAAATAACAAGATTTTTTCTTCCAAATTTGAGTGCATTTACTTGATTGCACAAGCTACACTGTGATTCTGCCTTTGCACGCTCACTATAACTGTAAGATTTGCCTGAAACTACTCTTACAGACTAAAATGTACCCACTTTCGTACACTATTTCTCCTATTCATATATTTCTGGATACATCATTTTACCCATGTCGAACTCTTAATTACAGGTAAGGGGTTTTCCTTGCATGTTTGAGCCATTTAGAATGTATTATCGCATCCTGCTAATACTTCCAGGCATATCACACAAGACACACAGATGTAGTTAGTTTCAGTCTGTTGACTGTTGATGGCTCTGTTCTGATGTAGGAGCAACTTTTAGTAAAGGCTTTAACCGTGGACTCGGGACACTATTGGCTGGTGGGCTTGCTCTTCTTATGGCAGAATTGTCCAAACTGGCTGGAGACTGGGAAGAACTCGTTATTATTATCAGCATATTTACCATAGGTGACAATTTGACACATTTTTGAATTGTTATTATTTTATGTTTAGGCTGTTACCGTGTGCTGTATTATTTTTATTTTACAGGATCTGTTTTCACTTATGCCAAATTATACCCTTCAATGAAGCCATACGAATATGGATTTCGAGTGTTCTTGTTGACCTATTGTTTCATAATGGTATCGGGATATCACACAAGAGAATTTATACATACAGCTATAAGCCGGTTCCTACTTATTGCACTGGGTGCTGGTGTTGGTTTGGGTGTAAATGTCTGCATCTATCCCATCTGGGCTGGTGAGGATTTGCATAACTTGGTGGCAAAAAATTTCACGGGTGTTGCTAATTCCTTGGAAGGTTGGTTGTTTAGTACTTGACTATTCTACTTATATTCTACAAAGGCAAAATCTTGAATAATGATAATCTAAAATGTTCAGTTTTCCTAGCTCAATTGTGATTATAGCTAATTTGTAGATTTTTTTTAACAATATTACTATTTCTTTTTTTAATAAATAAGAAAACCAACATGTCAACACTTCAAAAAGTATTCACCAAAACGTGCTAGTTTCTGAAAGACGCGGGAAAAAGTTTAGGAAATTAAAAGAGTGGTTCCCAATCACGTCTTTAGTTTGGCAAACCCTAAAAGGACCTGGTTCCGAACCACGTCTTTCAAAAACTAGCACATTTTTGTAAATACTTTTTAAAATATGACATTTTATTATGCTCCCTCCATCCCAAAATGGATGTCCAAAAAAAAAAGAATAACAAATTTGCTCTTAATCAAGAGCAAATTTGAATTTTTTTTGGACATTCATTTCGCAACAAAAATAGTACATACTATCTTGAAAAGTGATATTTTGCGGAAAAAATATCTAATTTGTCAAGGATTATCTGCAGGTTGTGTCACTGGATACCTGAATTCTGTTGAATATAAGAGGGTTCCTTCCAAAATTCTTACTTACGAAGCTTCTGACGATCCATTGTATAGCGGCTACAGATCAGCTGTGGAATCTACTAGCCAAGAGGATGCCCTGGTATCCTATACATACATTGAACTCAAGAAAATGCAGGTAATTGAATCACGGTATGTTTTGGTTGTCCTGACACAATTTTCGTTTCTGCAGTTGGGCTTTGCTATTTGGGAGCCACCACATGGTCGTTACAAGATGTGTAGCTATCCTTGGAGAAACTATGTGAAAGTTAGTGGTGCACTTAGGCATTGCGCATTTTCAGTTATGGCTTTGCATGGGTGTATACTTTCAGAAATTCAGGTGCTTACGCTTTCTCTTTTTAAACTTCAGTATCCAGATTTTTTTTATTACATATTTTTTTTATTAATTTGGCAATCTTGAATATGCTTCTATGTTTCCATTATCACCAACATCTGGATAGCATCCTTGTTCCCATGACAACTTTTAAAGCAAAGATAATTGATAAGAAACCATTTGATATTGATGTCATCGCTAATGAAAAATGTAGACGTTAGAATTTTGGGGAAATTTGATTTATCATTCGACAGATCAAAAGTGGTCAAGTTATTTGCTAGGTATGGATTATTCCAAAAATTCAAATGGACCAATTCTTTTACGTATATTCACTCTTTGCTTGAGACAATCAAAGCCCAAGTTAGCCCTTTTGAGGTGTCTTAAAAAACAACAATCATAAATCATATTGTTTCTTAATTATGAAGAATGAATGTTTTCTTTTCCTTTAACTGAGTAAATCAATAGATACAAACTTCCCTTAGATTTAAGAAATCAAACCCGTGATTGGTCGCTATCAAGTCCTTATACATGAGGTTTCCATATTAACTCTCATCTCCTAGCTTATAAATAGAGACTATTGTTGAGAGTAAAGGATACACCGAATCTCTGTGACAACCATCTAATCACATCCAAATCTTCCACAATCGAAGATCATTTTTAAAGAACAACAAACAATAATGTTGTTTTCCATCGTCATCTTTCTGTGCCGCTTTGTTCACGATCAAGCTTCACGGCCCCTCAATTTTATCAGAGACTCTGAACAAATTAAGTCGGAAGAAAAAGATAAACATGGGAAGAGAGGTTGTTGCGTCAATGTGTCGCTAATTTTAAATTTGAAGATGACATAAGATTAATCTTGTTTTGATTATACAACCCCTTGAAAATTTTAATGTAGCATAGTGGCATTAGTGATGACCAGTCTAGTGCAGACCAACGAGTAGACGGGTCAGACAAGCTTACCATAAATATACTCCCTCTTGTCTCATTTCAAATTGCAAAATTTGCCATTTAAAGTGTCCCACTTAAAATTGCAAAGGCTTAAAATAGAAAGTTTATAATATTTTTTTATTCAATGAGACCTACTTGTCATAATTACGCCAACTACCCACTTACTATTCTCTACACACTAATAATCTCTACCCCACCATCCATACCCGCAACACCTTAATAATATATATATCTCCTTAATTTCTGTGTCCGACGTTTTTTTTTTACAATTTGAAATGGGACGGAGGGAGTACTAATTATCCAGATTATGGAAAGGTACAAATGAACTTTAGTTCTAATGGTATCCAGTATTAGCTTTTATAGTGGAGGTAGAGAGTTTGAATCCTGTTAAGGACATGTGCTAGCCTATATATAGGTCAATTGATGTAGCCTTAAGTGGCATGTTATCTATCATTAATAAAAAATCCAGATTATGGAAAGGAAGAAAAGAAAGAAGGTAACGTAATATAGTAAATGATATTCAAAATAACCTGATGGAGATATTGAGTTTGGGATACTCTTTCATACCCACATATATAGAGGGAAGGAGTAGGGAGTGCTCATGGGGATTTAGCCTGGCTAGAGCTCATGACTTCCAACCTGGAGGTCATGGGTTCGATCCCCCCAGAAGTTAGAGAGAAGGCTTTCTCTCCCTAGGATTTATCTCCTAGGCGCTTCTGTGCGTGCATGTGTGTGTGTGTGAGTAGTGAAAAAAAAAAAAAAAGAGAAAGCCAAATGATTCAACTGTCTAAGAATGGGAACCAGTGAGTCACTATAAGGCACCATATCAGAAATGTAGTCTAATACAACTGTGCAAAAAGTAGGGAGTTTTTTTTTTTTTGCAGCTTTTGCAATTTTTTTTGTGCTGTTCAGTAATTTTAAGTGAATTCTTGCCGTCACACATCCACCAAAAATAAATAAATAACGAACACTTGCTCAAGAATGCAATTTTCTCCTGTTTTCTCTGTTGTGCTAATTGTGCTCTACCAGTGAAAGTGATGCAATTTCTGAGTGAACTTAACTGAGAAACTAAATGTTTAATTGCGTTTTAACATGATAAGTAACCATATCTAATCATCCATTATCTGCACGGGGAATTTTACTATTGCGTTGATATCTTCGTCTTATTCTCTTTAAATGTAGGCTCCTGCTGATCGAAGACAAGTCTTTCGTAATGAGCTCCGTAGAGTAGGTACAGCTGCTGCTGCAGTGCTTCGTGAACTCGGGGACAAAGTGAAAAAAATGGAAAAATTAGGCCCTGTTGACATACTTTATGAAGTGCACGAAGCAGCAGAAGAATTACAAAAAAAGGTGGACCGTAAATCTTACCTTCTAGTTAATTCAGAAAGATGGGAAATTGGAAAACCTGCATCAAGGGAGTTGAAAGATCCTCGAGAATTCATGGATGACCAAGAAAATAACAGGTTCCATAATTATCACTCCCTTAGTGAAACCGTACTCGATCTCAGAACAATTACCATGGACGAAAATTACATTCCACCCCCTATAAGTCTTAACTTGGAGAAAACCTTTGACAAACGAACTTCATTGCCGTCAGAGTTTTCTCACGCACACAGAGCTAGTCCCGTTGCTGAAAAAGATGGAGAAGAAGAAGATGATGAAGAATCTAAGACCTATGAAAGTGCCAGTGTATTATCTCTAGCAACATTTTCTTCTCTTTTGATTGAGTTTGTTGCAAGGCTTCAAAACCTGGTTGACTCGTTCGAGGAACTCAGTGAGAAAGCCATGTTTAAAGATCCACCAACTCAGTCAACAACAGAAACAGAGGTAATTAGCCTGTGGTCCAAATTTTTTAGTTGCTTTAAGCCTAGAAATAGAGTTAGAGATGGTAGTTTATTAGTATAACTATAGATAGAAATATCTTTTATGCATTATAAACAGGATAAATATTCCCTCCTCCCACAATGATAATCCCATTTTGTTTTCGGCAGTCAACTCAAGTAAAGTTTGACCAATTTATAATAATTTAACTATCTCTATGAAATTCTAAAAACATCAATAACATTTTTAGAATTTCATTAAGATTATTATATTTGTATATATTGTTGGTCAAACTTCACTTAAGTTGACCACCCAAAACAATACGAGGCTATCTTTATGAGAGGGATTATATAACAATGCGATAACAATAACAATAGGGTTAAGCTTCACTGAGTGTCCGAGAAAAGTCTAATGTATGTAACTTACTGAAACATTAGCGATATATTACTTTCAAATATATATTGTTACAAATATGGTCCGGCATTTTAGTTATTTGCGTCATATTTTACGTAAGATGATTTGAACACCATGCTGAGGTTTGAGGGTGGCGATATAGAAAGGAGCATGCACATAAGAAGAAGAAAGCTTGAACGAGAATCTCTGTAGAATCATGGAAAGTACGATTTTAGCCTCCATAATAGCAAAATTATTCCCAATGCAAGTTCGAGGTCCCCAACTGAATGGGAAATAAGTCACTTGATGGTTTTTCGTTGCCTTTGCAACTCCATCTGAGAATCTTTCTGGTTTGAATTGTTCTGCGTCATCCCCCCAGATTTCTTTGTCACGGTGAACTTGTACTATAGGCAATAGTAGTTGTACACCTGCAGGTAATGTCAGATTCTCGAGTTTGACTTCTCGATGTGTCGTTCTGGTAATTATAGGCCCCGGAGGGTATAATCTTAGAGCTTCTTGTAGAATCATAGTTATAATTTTCAGGTGAGTTAAGCCATTATAGTCTGGCGAATTTTTTCCAAGAACTCGAAAAACTTCTTCTCTGGCTTTTTCTTGCCAGTTTGGGTGGGACCCCAATAAAACGATGGTCCAAGCTAGCAAATTCGCAGTGCTTTCGTGCCCTGCAAAATAGAAAAGCTTGCATTCCTCTATAATGTCGTTAAAGCTCATTCCTGCATCTTTTTTATTTCCGTGTTCTTGAATTTCTTCTTCGTTATATCTCAACATCATACCTAGCAAGTCACCGTCTCCGTTTCCTCCGGCGTTCATCGTTTTCTCTTTTTTACAAATAATGTTCTCCACACGGACTTGAACTTCTCCGAAGATTTCTTGCATTTTTCTCGTGTTTTTTGTTGGTAAAAACCTAGAAATCAAATGAAATAATGAAAACTAGAAAACGGACGATGAATGCAACCGTTAAATTCTTGCTTGTATTATTATTACCTCCATCCGGGGATGGATAGATATGGCATGATGTGGTGAGCGAGTAACGCTTGCTTCCTTTGAAGCTTGAATATTTGTTTACCTTCTTCATAGCTACTTCCAAATGCAGTACTAGAAATCACATCACTCGTTAAGTTTTGAAGATACGGCCACACATCCGTTTCGCACGAGCTTTCTTTCGACACTAAGTTCTCCCATTCGCTCATCATTTCATTACAACTCAATATCATCGTCGGTAACATGATCTACGAACGAGGAAGGACAAAATTGAAAAATACGACATAAAAATGATAAAAGATGCATTTTTTGTAAGAAATTTTACCTTCAATTTTGCTAGATGGAAAGCTGGGGCAACAATTTTTCTGTGTTTAGCCCATTTGTCATCTTCATAGTTAGAGAGACCAGTCACTAGCAACTTACCAATAGGATTTGGGGGCAATTTCTTGAAAATATTGTTCTTAGTCAGAATTTCATTTATCATTTTTGGGTCCATTATACACAACCTAGGACTTGTCCCAATCCATACAAAATAGTTTTTTCCTGCATTATATACCAGTTTATCTTCAAAAAAAAAAAAAAAAAAAAAGACATTTATTTTGAACTGATGTATGGAGTATAAAATATCTGGACCACGTACCATATTTCTGCATGGATTGATGGTAAAATGGTAGAATACGAGGCAAGATATCGTCAGTCAAGTTGATTGGTTTGGATCTCGCGTTCTTTGCCATTGCGTAGATTTGTTTGGTATCTCCATGAAGGATGTGATATGGAGTTCCGTTGAGACCTTGTCGTCGAAGCAACCTTTCTAGCTTCCTCGGCTTTAGCCACAGCCAATTTATAAGTATCCATGCCCCTGTTAAAGCAGCAACTAAATATAGAGAGATGGTTATTCGATAATAATCTTCACCCATTTGCGAGAGAGAGAGGAGGGGGGGGGGAGGGGTTGGTGGATATATATTTACATAGGAGGGGCGGCCATCTTCTTGGATTGTCCATAGCTGTGGCGTAGTATTAGCAGACAAAATATTGCATAGATATCTCAGCTATGGATTTTGTTTATACACTATCTTCATGCTATGCAGTCGGGTCCAGGGACCGTGCCATTAAATAACACATTAATCCGAGTTTAACCCATTGACTTCTGACCCGAAGGGTATTTTGGTCTTTTCACACGCCCCTTGGGGATCCCCTTTGGTTGAAAAGTTAACAACAGACCACTGTAATAGTAAGAGAGATAAATGACATTATATCATTCAATAGCAGCAAAACTTTCACTCATTTTCACCAGCTCTTCTGCCCCGAAAAAGCAAGAGAGACGAACATTCTGTCATATTACAACAAGCGAGAGAGCAGTAGAAAAAATCGCGCAAAAAAAAAAAAAGTTGATATAGAACTATATGTACAAGGATGTTTTATATGGAACCGTATGAGTATCCCTCTCTCTACATATATACTCCAGTTGGTTATATATTCACGTCTCAAAAAATTGATTGCGTCTTTGATCTCCATGGCTTGGTGCAGTCTGATTGCATCCACCCAATTTTCTGCTTCGCATTGTCATAAACAACCAGTTGCCCACGCAATGAGATGTCTGCAAAACTCAAAATTAGATAATTATGTTCCAAGTTCAAGTTTCTCCCTCCGTTTTTTTTTTTGAAAGGTTCAATATACTACTAATGAGTGCTCAAAGAGTTGATAAGCATATGATTTCATATCACTTTTGTTCTCCGATGATCTGACGAGCCCAAAGAGTGATAAGCACATACTCTCGTATCACTTTTGCTCTCTGAGGATCTGACGAGCCCAAGAGTTGATAATCATATACTGTCGTGTCCTAAATGAGTGCTCATTTTCTAATAAAGTTACTAGCCAAACCATTGTGAAGTACAATGTCCTGACGTCCCTTTTTAATAAAGATTAAGGTAAAAATGCTATCAACACGTATCTCAAAAAGCATACCTCCAAGAATGATGTTGGAACCATCATGCACGTTGCTTCCATCAAGGATACCTAAGCACACATTACCCTTGTTCTGCAAGCAACGAGTCTTCATCACATTTTGTTTTGGGACATGTAATAACAGTCGCTCTCTCCGTCCTAAAATGATCTTTCCACTTTTTTGTCATCATTACTGTGAATGAACTTTGAGCAATCATTTTAGGTTGATTTAATTATCCTAATGAAAATGTAAAACTAGTTATTGATAGTATTGTTGATGGTATATCAATTGCAAGTTTTGGATTTACATTAGTATATTTAAATCAAGTAATTATTGCTCGAAGTTCATTCGTAGTACCCGTAAAAAAAGTAGGGCGATCATTTTGGGACGGAGGGAGTGTATATATATATATATATATATATATATATATATATAAACTACGAAACTTACACTTATTATCAAGTAGCCTTCAGGATTAATCTTTAAACTTGTGGAGACAATCCACCACTTTCTCCCAAACTCCATTATCAGTGGCTTGAAGAACTGCCTAACATCACTAACAGATCTGCACGCACATGACAGTTAACGTTGGTTGCAAAGCACGCAAATATGTTCTTAAAAGTACAGATATCATCCGGGATATAAAAATAGAAGTTTCAGTGAAGACAATCATTTCAGAAAAGACATTATATTTTCTAAACGAGCACTACTTAGGAAATAAGATAAGCACATTACGATATGAAGGATTATGCACCATCAAAATCATGAGGAGAGAGAGAGAGAGAGAGAGAGGGACAAACTGAGATAGACCAATTACCCACTCAACCAAAATGTTGCCTAATGGTCCTGGTTTCACTATCTTCCCAATTCACTATTTTTTTTTTCTTTATTTGGGTCGAACTGAGATAGACCTATTACCTTGGCCAAACTAATTCTATTACCATTTTATGTTTTCTTAATAGAAAATGCAGAAGAAGAAAATAAATGAAACAGAAAAGATAGACAACTAGTGAATAACAGCCCTCCAATAACAAAAAAAAGTTAAGACAGCCGAACAGTGGAGGAAAAGTTGTCCGTGATTTTCTTATGGTTTTTGCAACAAGCAAATGCCCAAAGAAATGACCTTAACAATTAAAACTAATGTCATATACTTAAATGGATCAAGCATGCTTCGCATGTAGGTTCACCAAATCTCTCCCTCTATTTCACCAACTCTCGTAGTTGGAAATCATGCTAATCCGTAACCCGTATAAAATCTTAATCTTTTAGAGAGATTCCTCATCAAATTATATAATGCTTTCACACTCGTTATCTAAATAACTTTAAACATTTCATGTTTGGTCACAATACCTTATTCGGGTTTTATAGCGCCAACATATGGGGAGGGTATCATCTGATGTATCTTGGATGAGGTCTTTATCAGAAACACCTTTAAGCTGCAGTAAATTTGCTTGAACCATTATTGCAACCAAAGATATGGCTCTGAGAGAAAGAACTATCATTTGATGTGCCCAAAAAAAAAAAAAACTACTCCATAAGTTACTTACGGTCGCTACTAAATCAGAATAAGCTCGCCCAGTGAAGTAGGTATAAGAGCTGCCACTGTCGAAGACAATCTTTCCATGTCCTTTTCTCCAACCATCCAAACTGAGCTGTTTGTTTCCATAAGTCATTCTTGCAACCTCAGCGAGATAGGAATTTCTAAAAATGACAAAATGGAGAAGCATGAGTACATAAATAACTGTTAGATCTTAAAATTAATCAGTAGAAAGCCAAATTAAGGTATCAACATATATATTCTAAGAAGGGTATACTTTCCACAGGCGTTAAAATAGCTTTAATAATTAATCTTTTTGTATACAAAGTTATAAGCAGAAATTTACTCATGTAGAATTGTGGCTAGGAAATATTTAATATTTACGGACGTGGTCTTAACAAAACAAATGTCAACTATAGTTCTCTTCAATTGAAGTTCAACCAATGATGTGTTGTGGAACTGGAGAAAATCTGGTAGATAGAAACCATGAATTAAATCCCCTGTACCAAGATCTTCTTCCATTGTGGCTTGTTCAAAGGCCAATACTCCCTCGCCCCAAAATAAATATTGCATTTGACTTGTCAACATTTTAGGAATATTCTCTACTTGTTTGTAAAATTGCTTGTACTTTGGTAAAATTGTACTAAAATTATTTCCTTATTTAGAAGTGCGACATTTATTTTGGGACAAAAAAGGAAAGTGAGACATTTATTATGGGACGGAAGGAGTAATAAAAAACATGAAGTCTTAGAATCCTATACTCACGTGGAATCATCATTAAGCATGGGCACCCATGCCATCTGCCCTTGTGGCACAAAGTCATATCCCAAAAACATGTATCCACCGCTTCCTGCATCAGTGCTAAGGCAATGACCCATGATATTGCCAACGATCCCCTGGCTTGCTAATTGGGATGGTAAGCTGACTTTCGCTCTGCTAAGACCAAGAATTCCATCTGTCTTGGTCAATGAGTTCAAAAGTAAACCTTGTTGATCATATGCACACCTGAAATACAGAAACACAAGTTGTTAATAGGTATCCAAAAGTGATACTCCCTCCATCCGTAAATGAATGCCCAAATTTCATTAAGGGGACATTCTGAAAATGTTTACATTTCATACAAATAAATGGAAAGATGCATAAATATTCTAGTTATCCACTTTCCAAATATTTAATTTTGCAAGTATAAAGTGACCAGTGATTTTTTCTTTTTTTTTTTTTTTTTGGTAAAAACCAGTCAGAGAAAAAGCTATTTTTTTCAAAAAAAGGACATTCATTAAGGGACAGAGGGATTACTAGAAACAGATGTGGAAATGGACGCTGAAGAGAAGAAAAATCACCCGAACACAATATTTAGATTGATTGAAGATCCATTTTCAGATGTTAACTGCAGGCCATCCCTTGCAAGGATCCCCATGGAGGAGCTGTGGTCTGCATACTCTATCTCATAATCACACTGATGGCACATTTCACCTTCACAAAATCCAGTTTTGAGATTTCTCTGAAGTTCAACACATATGGAATCCTTTACAGGTAATATGTTTCTTTTTGTTGGCTTGTAAAGTGGGTGAGCTCCCTGCATTTAAGTTTTCTTGTTATTGTATGGATGAATAAGAATTTGATGTTGCCGCTTTAATTTAATGTTATCTTATTAATGAACCATGCATCAGGATAATTTGAGGCTCGTTATAGATGATGAGATCATAGGTTTTATGTATTCTCATCCCCATGCTGCTCTCACCAACTAAAGAATGAGTCTTGGTTAACAGCAGTTGAGATACCAAGTATTCTTCAATAATTATGTGCATAATAGGATCATGGTGCCATTATTTAAATATGACCAAGTTCAAGCTAACCCGTGCAAACTGCAAAGAAATTCTGAGGTATGAGGACATTATCCCTTTTTCTTTTTTCTTTTTTTCTTTTTGCCACAAGAATCTTGAAATTGAGGGGACAAATTTCCATTGAGGTAAATAAGAGATCAAGAACCTGCAAGTATGGTTGACTTTAATTTCTGGTCCAAGGAAAATATTTTTCTACCATCACATGTAACAACAAAGGAGATGAATTTTATGCAGAGAATCAACAAAAAAGGAGAGAGGAGAAATTTGTAGAGTCTGGTGTCCCTACAAGGAGGTCCATTGGAATCTTGCGTTTTATCTTCACAGCCAAACCGTAACCTAATGGTGTCCCTACAAGGAGGGTCCATTGGATGTCCTTCACCGTCAAACATTTCCTTCAATACACCAACTTTCATTTGGACTGATCACTTAAGTTTGTAATCTCTTTTTGGTAGTATGACTCTTGCTTTGGGACAAACAAAGAAGGAATGTTCTTTTTACTGGGACAGAGGGAGTAATAACCAAGAAAAGACTCCTTCATCAACAGTGCCACATTGGACGCACCTATGGAAACAAATCACCTAAGGGTTCCACCAACTACCACAAATTGGACCCACTTATTGGGACAAAACCCCATGGGACAGTTCTTGTTGTTTATATTAACTAGGACAAGTATATTTTGCTCAGAAAAGTCGGAACCACAAAGCTGAAAACAAGTAGGCATACCTTGGCACAGCTAGCGCATGGAGCATCACATTGGATCCATGTCAAGTCACTTCCTGTGTCAATGTCAAGAAAATAAGGTCTTGGAGGGTTTCCGACAAGGATACTTGTATAATACAACCTGTATGAAAATTAGATACAAAAAATTGTTAAAACTTCCAGACTGTAGCATTAATGGTTAAACTAGTGTAATCAAAACGCTCAAATCTTTCAAAGCCAAGCATGTCAGGATGAGTGTGATTAAACTTAATTCGTGCCATCACAAGTTATTGAACTCTGATCTGTGAGCTAGCCAAGCCTGTGTCTTGAAGAGTATATTTCCATGGCTCATGGACATATATTTGTACAAGGTATCATGTTTGAATGGCATAGATGATACAACTACAAATAACAGCAGCATGTTTCTCTTTGTGTCCCATTATTTTTTATGAAATAAGGTGCCATTTGCCATCCTTTAGAATATGTTAAGCTGAACGCGGACTTACTCATGATCAGCCACACTACTAAGGCTACATGTAATAACTTACGCAGTAAACTTACTTATTCTCCCAATAAGGTATGACACTGCAGGTTTTATGCAAAATGCCATCCTCTCTCATCCATGCCTAGTGTACAAGGTGCCAGTTCCACGATGCCCCTGCTATTTGCTAGAGTCAAGTCAAACAAACCATCACAGACAGATAGTTTTTCCACCAAATATCTACTGATTTTAAGGCTCTACATCTTCAAAAGAGGGAATTGGACAAAGTTATATGCATCTATAAATGCATCCGTCTACTTCTCCATTCAATTTGTGTTTCTAAGGTCCTTATTCTCACTTTTTTTTAGTCAAGGTTACCTCTGTTGAGCAATTGGTTGGAAAAGAACAACTTCATCTGTCACCTCCTAAAGTGATCTTTCTCTACTAAACCAAGGTATGTAAGTATCGTCATTTAGCAACTTCTTCGGAAATTGGTTTTGTCCTAGATTTAATACCAAAAAGGGTTGCAGATTTTAACATATTACTCTAAATAAGTATATTGCATACATGTAAAGCTCCTTCTAAACATAGTATAGCTAATACAATATGGAACCAAGGTAAACGCTATCGCTATAAAAATCATCATCATCATTAGCATTCTATTAACCAACACTACAAAATTTGGTCAAGAATCTGAATTGAATTAAAGCAGTCGAAAACCAGACGTACCCATTGGGGTAAGTATCACCCTTCACAGGCAAAACAGTACTAGCTGCTGAAACCGCTCGAATCTTGCTAAGCTTCACTCCACTCTTCAATCCGGAAACAACATTTCTCGAATCGATATCGACAAATTTTCCCAATTTAAGCTCAACATCTCCTTGCGAAAATTTCCCAATACCCAATTTATGATACAGTGGAAACAAAAAAGAATTGGGTTTTGACTTATCATCATCATCACGATCTTTGTCATTATCATTACTATTACTATTACCATTAGGGCTGCGTAATTCGAAAAGGGTATTTGGAGAGGAAGAAGCCCAAAGGGTTAGAACTATAAGAGAGATACCCAGAACGCCAAGAACTGTTCTTGGCCTACCCAATAGAGACCGTCTGAAGGAGAGGTTAAGTTGAGGGTTCGACGGCGGCGGAATTGGGAGTTGTGGCGGCGGCGGGTGGTGGTCTTGGGGGTTTTCTTGAAATTGAGGGTTTGAATTGGAGAGGGTAAATGCGGTGATGGTTTTGCCTAAAGAAGGGTTGTCTGGTGGAGGGAGTGAGATTATGACTACACCTTTCAGTTGTGGGGACTCATCATCTGACTCCATAACTCACACCTTCTCTTTCTTCTCTCTAGGTGAATTTTAGAGAGAGAAAGTGTGTGTAGATGAAGAAGATGATCAAGGAGAAGTTTACTGAGTCCAAGTCAATGCAAAATTTCAGCTGTTTGTTAAAGAAAGAAGATTCACAGAAGTTTCCATATTATGCCAAGCAAGCATAGCTTATGTGGCTATTTGGCCCACAAGATTTGAGAAATAACTTGCCAAACATTTTTTTTGTAACATTATACTCCCTCCGTCCCAATAAAAGCTTCACTAATTATCCAAAAGGGCGTCCCGTTAGAAGCTTCATCTTTCCTTTTTTGGCAAAGAATCTTTACTATTTCCTCCACTCATTCTCTCTTATACATTATTTTAATACTCACAACACCATTATAATTTACTATTCCCTCCACTAATTCTCTCTCCTATTTTCAAATTACACTCACAACATTTTTTTTTCCCTCTCATTTCCATAATTTGAGTGCCCACCCAAAAGGGTGAAGAACTTATTGGGACGGAGGGAGTACTTCCCTCCAAAATGATTGTCAATTTTTAAAATTAAATATTCACTTTTTCAAACAAAATTTTTTATAATTATTTTAGTTTCTTATATAAGGTGGAGTTTAATACGTGGGTATGATACATTTAATATTTTTTACCTGTAATATACTGTTTGACTCAAAAACACGAATATTTTTAATTAAGTTTGGTTGATACTCCCTCCGTCCCACTATACTTGACACTTCTTTCCATTTTGGGCCGTCCCACTATACTTGACACCTTCCAAAAATAACCAAATTTTTATATTTTTATATTCACTCTACCCCACCACTCATTCTCTCTCTTCATTTTCTACCACACATTTATTCAACCAACACTACTATTTACCCCACTCATTCTCTCTCTTCATTTTCCACCACACATTTTTTTTATTTTATTCTTTTTCCTTGGTTTTTGAACCCACCCCTTGGGTGTCAAGTATAGTGGGACGGAGGGAGTATATGAAAAACATATTTTTTTCGATTATTCGTACGTACGTGTATTGTACGTGTATTAAACGAAAAAAATATTAATTATGATGTGATAGCATATTTACTATAGTTCAACTAATGTAACCTAAATGTGTTTAATAAAACTAGGATTGCACCCGTGCTTTGCACGAAAATTTATACTCCCTCCGTCCCGTTTGAAAGGGCACAAATTTTCTTTTTGGGCGTCCCATTTAAAAGGGCACAACCCCAAAAAGGAAAGTTTTTATTATTCTTTTTCTCTTCCTACCCCACTCATTCTCTCTCCTACTTTACTTTTACACTCACAACATTTTCTCTCCTAATTATTCCTCCCACTCATTCTCTCTCCTATTTAATTTTTCATACTCACAACATTTAACCTTTTTCTCTTTCTTACTTCACTTTTCTTATTCATTTTTTAATTTCCGTGCTAGGAGGCAAAATTGCCCTTTCGGGCGGGACGGAGGGAGTATTATAACTTGATGCATATATGTAAATGAAAAAAGTGTTAAACTAATAAAAAAATATAAGCAAAAACTAACTACAAAGATAATAATATTATAAATTTCGAAAAACATCCTTATACACGATATTATCCGTCGATTGCTTACAATTATTATCACTATAGCCATCACATATTAAAATTCGAAGTCCTTTAAAATTGGTTACTCTAGATAAAGCTCGTACAACTGGCCATGACTGAATACTGGTTTCTTCAAAAAAAAGACCCACATTAGACAAAGATTGGCCTTGACTTTTATTTATTGACATTGCATATGACACCATTATCGAAAATTGTCTTCGTTAGAACTTGAATGGTAGTCTTAGATCAGAAGGTGTAAGCGACATTCTTGGAATAAGAACATTACAAACAAAATTTCCCTTTGACAAAACGTGTCCTTATAAAACATGATTACCAAGTCTTGTAATAATCAATCTCGTGCCATTACATAACCCAAGCGAATGAACAATATTACGAAGCAACATCACAGGAGTTCCAACCTTTAAATTTAACTCATGATTAGGAACTCCAGAACACTTAATTCCATTTACGAACTCGGGAGTACGAATGTCGTTCAACATACCAACATTTCTGAAATTGTCACGGCCAAAACACAAGTGATATCCAATGTGCTTATGTGTTCATCTACTTTCAAAAAAAAATTCCAAAAAAAAGAATTTAAAAAAAAAAAGATTTTTTTGTTTTAAAAAAGGGGATTTAAAAAAAAAAAAAATTTCAAAAAAAAAAAATCATGCATCATACTGTGTAAGACACATGAAAAATTTCTATTTTACTCAGAAAAAGAAGATAGATCCTTGCACACTACGCGCACGTGACCTTACACCGCACACTACGTCCCTAACCCGGGAAAATTCTCGTCGCGGCCCGTTTGGTCTTATTACGCCTCTCGGTGCAAGCACGGACTACCCAAACATCCCATGGAGCCTCGTGTCGACCATGCACTTCTCCGTGACACACTTTGTCCGAGACCCGATTGGTTTTTAGTCCGGTCCGTGTCATGCCCCCGTCTCGTGTATAGACCTTTCCTTTCAAGCCTTAGTCGGCATACCAAGTCAATATCTTTCGGGGACCCTAATCGCCGAAGTCCCGCCGATTTTCCGTCACGGGCTTTGACCGATATTGATCGGCGCCTTGACTTTGACTCGACTAGCACAAATTATACACCGACTCCCAAAGATGACACCGAGTCATCAAGGATTAACGATTATTTCATGCCTAATTACGGCCTAATTGACGACAAGTCAAGATCAATTGTGGACATTTATCGCTCCGAATCATGCCGAGCTTTTTGTCGAGCCCTGACATGATCTTGACTTTGACGTCGCCTTGTCCGTAATTTACATCGAATGCTCGTTAAGACTCGATTACCCGCCGACTTTTAGGATCGTTTTTCTTTCGGTCGGTGGGACCCGCTTGCCCTATAGGACCTCGCCCGGGCCGGCCCACCCCGGGAGGTCGAAATACGGTGGAATACGAGGGGCTTATAGACGTAGTGACGGGGCCCACCGATCCAGATCCAGAGTAGTTTGCGAAAAAGAAGAGCAATCTTTTCCAACCGATTAGGTTAATAAAACATGTTTTAAGTAAACAAGAACAAATAACCGTATGTCGTATGAGCCCAAAGCCCAAACACTTACCCTCCTTCATTCCCGCACATCCGAACCCTCGTGTCTTTCCCCGCAGCCTCACAAAGGTTGGTTAGGACACCGGTCACCGTTTGATCAAGCTGGGAAGAGTCAAGCGCATCGTCGCCTTTGCCGTTTGTTCCGATTCCGGGTTTCGTAATGTCCGCATCGCCCGGTAATGATGGGGACAACGTCACTCCGCCTCCCAGACCCCTCGCATGCAATGTAAAGACAGTGGAATCGGTAGCGAACGTATGAGATTACGACATGAAGCATTTGAATAGCCTTATGGAGGCTATCAAAATCCATGGTTTGGTCGCCGGCCTCAATCCCGATGGCACCTTCACCGTGGAAGAAGAAGAGGATGCCAATCCCACTCGTTGCCCCGATTACTCCAGATGCCACCACCCACCTCCTACGGTACCACTACCAGAACCCATGCTCCTCGATCTTCGGCCGCCAAACTCCAGCCTTCCAGACCACCGGATCCATGCAGCCCGACGGCACAAATCAGTTCGCATAGCTTCCTCATGGGGCAAAATCGGATTTTAATGTCTTCTCATGGTTGGGGTTACCTCGAATGCCACAGCCTAACTGGGATCCCGCCTCAGCTTGGAACCGATCAATCCGGGCCTTCGCAGAACAGCTCAAAGGGCCACAACAACATGGCATGCCTCAACCCGCCGGAGCCTCCTCGTAATGATGCTAGCTCACCGCTTCCTCCCACAGCTTTCACAAACCCATTTCTCACTGTGGTTCGACGGGTTACCAAACCTCCATCCCGTTTCATCAGAATCACCAGGACCGCATTATCCCCCGGGTTATACACCATCGCCACAAACACCATGCAATTCAACAATCAAGTGACGTCGCACCTAAGCCTACTTGGCGGGTCTCACTCCGAAAATCCAAGCTACCCGGCTACACGGATCGCCTCATCCCACTTTGCCGCTTGAAAATCAACAAGAAGCCGCAAGGTTCTATCCACTTCGCCTGTGCTCCTACTCATGCTCCCCGGGAAATTTGGGCCAAGACAGGTTTTCACCTACGTCCCCGGACGGCCGTTCCTCCACCCGCCCGATCGCCAATGGTAGCTCCTCTCTCTAGCTCGCCCACTAGTTTGAACGCAATGACTCCGCCACAAGACCCTCATCCGGCCCGGTTCATGGAACAACATAAAGAAATGAAAGCGCAGATTGCCGACCGACCGCTTAAGAAGCTCCGCTTCCCGCCTACGGACCGTGACTCCATCGTTCCCCGCCTCACAAATTTGTTATGCCGAATGCGGACCTATTTGATGGTACCGCATGCCCGAAAACTCATTCGGACACGTATACCTTGGCAATGAAGGCCAAAGGGTGTACAATCGCCAGCTTGGGCGACTACTTCAGTCTATCTTTGAAATCCAGTGCCTTAAAATGGTTCTTCCGCTTAAAACCCGAGGCCAGGGCTACATGGGACCAGATTACTAATGCCTTCACAGAAAAGTACAAAGCCAACTTGGAATGGGAAACAAATAGAGTTGATCTGCAGACAACAGTGCAACGTCCCGACGAGAATGTTGGGGATTTCTACAAGCGTTGGAATCTCGAAACTCGGTGAGATGGCAATCCCTCCTTCGAAGAGGAGCACCGGACATCTTTCAGCTCATGCCTGAAACCACATCCGAGGGCCTCCTCGGTCACTTCCCCGTACTCAGACTTACGGGCCGTGGTTAACTCCGCAGCCTAAGTTTGAAAAGGCTTATAACCAAAGAACCGGGCCGCCGCACCTTCTACAGTATATCGGGCTTCTCCTTCCAACATCGCTCCCGCTCCCGCTAAAGGCAAAGAGGTGATCAATTACGCAGACAGGAATGTAATAACACAACTCCTTTCGCTCCCGTAAAACCACCGAGCCTGTGCCACGTCGTGAACCTCGAAAACTTGGGAATGCCTCGAACGACATCTTTAGGGGTCAGAAAGAAGGCTTGCTGCGGCCTTTGGAGAATTTCCAACCCAGAATCCGAACGCTCCTGTGGATACCTCAAAGTATTGTGCTTTTCATCAAGCCCACTGACATCCGATCGACAACCGCTTTCACTAAAAAGGCGATCCAAGGCCTGATAGAGCAAGGAAAGTTGGAAGGCCCCGAAGGGCCTAATACAACCAAAAATCCTCTACCAAGGAACCATAGTCGTAAATATGATTGAATGCGCGAGAACCTTCGCACGCCCAGAAGATGCCGATGAAGGTCCCCAAATACCTACGGCCAACTCCTTGTCGAGGATCCCGAATTCGGATTCCCCTCAACCTTGAGGATGATGAACAAGTCGCCCCACCCTGGTCTCATGTCAGAGATTTCTTGCAAGAATACGAGGCCCGCCATTCCTCGGATGAAGGGAAAGCTGATACTAAAGAACTGGGGCTGTTCCGGTCAAAACATGAGAAAACCATGTTAGAACAATCGAGAAGGATCGAGCAAGAAAGCTTCAGACGGCGCTCGTATCGGGGCTTATCATCAAGAAAGAGGCCGAAGAGCATCCGGAGCTAGTACACTTCGCAAGTCAAGCCTGGGAGAAACCAAATACGATCCCGAAGACAAATAAACCGAAGAATCGAGGAGGAGGATTGCTTCTATATCCCGCCCTCGGAGTCAAATACGTGCCACCCTCTCACTCTTCCCCGCAGCTTCGGGAGGAGAAGCCGAGTCACAATTACCACTTCGGGAATGGGAGCATATGACAATTCTCTGCGGCCGCACGCACCCATATTCCCCTAACTGCCTGATCGGCGTTCCCTCTCGCCCGAAATCCCGTAGTATGGGAAGATGATTCCGATGACGCCGATGACGATGATGATGACGAGAGCGAGGAGTCAACCTGAGGCCCCAGATCAATCAACTGAACAATCAAAGCCGTAAATAATGCCATGGGAGCCGACACAATGGTTGGTTGTCGCCAGTTTACGACGAAGAGCCACCCAAAAATACAAGTCGATGCCAATAGTGGATCTGCCCCCAAGAACTTCACCTCGTAAGATGCACTGTGGTCGCTGTCCCAGGATACTTCAGAGGATGAGGGACAACAAAGCCCGCGCCCGCATCCGTACACATCCGAAATCTTAGAACACAATGTTCCTTATAAAGAACCCACCGGTTAACGGAGAGGGTTCATTGAAGCACCGGTCGAGAATGGAGGGTTTCAACGACCGTGAAGATGAGGAATTTGTGAACGTCATCGTATCTTTTTCTTCTTTTCCCGAGAACGGATGGCATAACAACCGTGTAGGTCACAACCGAGCCGCTGAGCACGCCGAGCGCCCGCAATCACTAAAAAGGGTTATTGTTCTAAACGTCTCCCCGCAGCTTTCATACCTACGATCCACATGACGCCTTCCTAATTGCTCCAGTGCCGACAACGGACCCCGGTGCTCCTTATTTGGACCTGCATCTATCGAGCCGCTACATCGAACTACGAGGGGGAACGTTGTCTATCCTTTACTTGTGGCCGCCCTACTTAAGTGGGCGAAAGAAAGAAGATGTATGATGAGACGGTGGCCGATAGCCATAAGACCGAAGACACTTCAAGACGAATATAAAACCGAGGACATGAAGGCCATGGTTTCGGGTCTCGAACACGCGGATGTCTTAGAATTCAACACCGCCTACCATGCTTTTGGGGGAAAGGGTTTTCGTGCATCCGATCCAGCCGATAGCTGAGGATCTATTGTGAGAGAGGGAAACTAACTCCCATCCTCCCCAATGAGAAAATAACCATGGTCGATCAAATCCGCCCAAAACAAAGTAACACTCCTTGTCGTGGTTACCCAAGAAGAGGTCACCTTCCCCGAATGTATTTCACCTCCGAGAAGTCCTGAAACCGGCATGATACCGGACGCGCCCCACACAGAGTGCTATAATCATCTCCGCTCTGAGTATTACGTAAAGGAACCGTAATGGTTGCACTATACCTGGGACGAAATCGAAAAGCCGCCGAGCCCCAAGAATAACGACTCTGTTGTAAGGATAACTATGAGCAAGGCAGATACGGAAGCGACCTGGGGACGCCTAGCTCTCATGGGCCATCCACGGGCAACAACACAACCCTGCACTCAAAAGCCTCGCGACTTGGGAAGCGCTTATAAGGGCCGCCTGCAGAAGAAGCCGACACCAAACTCGCCCTCCTCGCTGCCATAGACTCCGAACCAAAGTGGTCGATAGCCAAAAGGCTCCCCGTCGACCTTAGCAATAGCCAAGAAATCTAGTCAAGAAGCAATCACGAGGAAAGTTAACCCGTTAACCCGATCCTGCGTATCTTCCAAGGGAATCCCAAGGTAGATAAGAAGGCCACAGTATCAAGCACTGGGAGAACCGCCGCCCTACTTAAGATGCCCAAGCTCCCGACTCGAAAGGAGGATCCCGTGCTCACCGGGGCGCTTTGAAGCAAACACAAAGCCAACATCTCTACGGTCCCCTGCCACCTCATCCTATCCCCATAAGCTAAAAACCGGAAGAAAGCCTCGCCCGCACCTCGTCCCTATCGATGCTACTCCCTGGACGATGACGTGGCATGCCTCGATTGGAAACATCCACTACGGAACATAATCACTTTCATGCATCTCGACCTCCCCACTCAATTTTGGGGGCCGATCATAACGAGCTCTCTTCATCACAAAGCCACCGATTTGAACGACGCCTCCCCTGTCCTGCTTCGACAACGGGTCCCAATGAATATCCTTCCCAAGCAAAGATCATGAGCTCGCTTGATATCAAGACTAAAGACTCAAGCCTTCCTCCTCACTGCCAAAGCTTACGACTCGACATCTCGAGCGCCCTGGAGTTGCTACTTGGACCTCCTCTCGGGGTTGGCCGAACTGACACTGTGGAATTCCGTGTTATCGACATCCCGATCACTTTAATGCCTTATCGGGAAGACCTTGCTACACGTCAAGGGGTCGCTCAAGCCTCCACCAGGTGTGAAATTTCTCGAATGGGGACCCGACAACCATTTACTGGATATAGTCACCTCGGGAGGGCACCTGATACAGTGGAATACCTATTCCTCGAAATCAAACATGACGAGGAAGGTCTCATGCTAAAAAGCCTCACGCCGAGCCTCCTAAGGCCCAAGTTTGCAACATAGATCTCGACAATCACTGGGATAAAATCCCTCCTGGCTGAAAAATGATGAAAGATGAGCTATCTACCCGGCCTCTGGCCTAGTGGAAACACCAACAAGGAACTCACAAACTCATCGAGGTGAAAGGACAAAATCGCCAAGCCCGGATATGAGGCCACCTGACACCGCAAAGAAAAAGAATTTGTTTCTACAAAGGAAAGAAGCTATCACAGAAGGGTCCTTGGCCAACAACCCCAAATCTCTCCCTTCGGCCCTAATTTGATGACTACTTTGTAAAGGGTCCTACACAACCGGGTAATGTCACAGCCCACTGGCTGTATGGGTGGTCAAGCTACAGGATAGCCTCAACAAGTTCAAGGGAGCCAAAGCTAACCCTGGCCGTAGAGCGCTTCGGACCTACCCAAGATACCCGGCTACCACTACCACGAAGAGCGAGTATACTTTCAAAGGCATGCCAAGCCTAGAACAATGGAGAAACTTACTACCACAATTCCTACCGCCTCAGAAGGTCCGAAGCCTCGAGCTTGAATTGACAAGGCCAAAACCAAAGTCATAAGTCTTTTCGTATGATCGGGATGGTCCGATTGCACAGCTTATTCGTGAAGAGGTCCAAAGCCGCACTCCGATTGATTGGCCGCCAAAGAAATGGTAGCAATGATCGAGGAAGGATGACAAGATAATTCCCGAGTCATGAGGCCACCGAGCCGATGCCATTAAAGAATCGGGAAACTCCTCTCAGTGCCCGTCCGCGACCAAAAGAAGAAATGATCACCAAGCTCGATTGGTCCCCGTTCCTTTGTGTCAATCTAGGTAGAGTCCTCCGAGTCTCCCTATGGTCAAGGCCGCATTAAGTCTCTAGAGTCGTCCGACGGCCTTACGCCCGAAGACTACGAGTCCGTAGCAAATGCCGTACTTCCTTTCGTTTCTTAATGAAATGACGAACCTTTCGAGTATCCCTTGATTGCCACTTTAACTAATGATAAATTAATTAATAAAAACATTTAATAAAAATTCATTAGATAAAGAAGGCACATTACATAAACAAAAAGAAGAGAACAAAAATCTTAAGCAAAAAGTTGTTCTGAAGAGGAAAATCGAGCCCAAGCTTCTCCGAAGAGATTTTGACGAGTATGACTGAACCGCAAGAGCCTAAAGAGACGCATTGGTAGCTTCTTCGAAGGAACCGAAAAGGATGCCCTACAAAATCCTACAAAATCCTTAACTCAAAGAAAGTATCCCTCTTCATCAAAGAAGAACATCATATGCAGATACGGATTGCCTACCGAAATCATCTCGTATAACGGATCCCACTTTGAAGGGAATGCAGTGCCGCCGGCGGAATTCAAAATAACCCGTCACAAGTCATCTCCCTATAGGCCCCAAACCAACGGATCCGTCGACAAACAAGACCCCGGAAAACATCATCTCAAAAATGGCCGTCCGAGTGAGATTGGCCCGAGAAGCTACACTGCACTCAAGGCGTAACATCCGTCAGACGCGCATAGGGAGACACCGCTTGCTCTCCTACTTCAATGGAAGCCGTACTCCCAATCGAGTTAGAAATCCCCTCACTCCCGTGCCGCTGAAAGTCAAATCAACGAGGTCGAATGGCTCCAGAGTCGCATACGATGAATTGGCCCCGCTAGGATGAGCGACGATTGAAAGCAATGGAACATATCCGAGCTAACCAAGGAAGAATGGCCAGCCTTCGACAAGAAAGTGAAGCATCGGGAGATTAGGGAAGGTGATCTCGTTTTGAAAGAGAAGCCCCCCCGTACAACCCGCTGGGCAAATGGGAGCCTGTTGGGCCGGGCCATACGTTGTCCGTAAAATCTTCTCCTGAGGAGCCATGCAACTCGTAGACTCGACGGAAATCCCCACGAATGGTGACAAGCCGCGCAGATACTACGCGTAAAACACCGAGTCAAAAAAAAAAAAAAAAAAAAACATATATATAACAAAAAAAAAGGAGAAAAAGAGTGCTAAAAGAGTAATACCCAACTAGGCCAAAACCCGAAAAGGGGCCTAGGTAAAAACAGTTGTACCAAAAAAATAACAACAAAAAAAAACAAAAAAAAACCGGTCGAACTATTTTGAGACCTCAGCCCTTTGTCCGAAGGGAACGTAGGCAATGAATCCGCGTTTGGTCTAAAACACAAACAAAAGTCATACTTTGACATCAATACACTGATCGTAAGACCATGAAAGCGCCTCGAAAACTCTAAAGCAATTCACATATTCATTACGCTAAAAGCTTTTGTTTGAGCTCCTAAGCCTCGCCTCATTCCTACAACCGACAACCTGCTAAAAGTTAAACTACAAAATACAACAAATCAAACTAATGTGCTCTGCTACGGCAAGAAAGTGGATACCTTAGAAACCTCGAGTGTCACTCTAAGCTTCGCTCGTACCGGCATCCTCTCTCTTCTTCTTCCTTCGGGTCTAGCCTCTTCCTCCTCCGGTCATAGAAAATGCCTGCGTCTCTTCCTCCTACCAAGCTTCCGTATATGGAACAGATCTATCAAACCAGCGCTCGTCAAAGCCTTGCTGCACTCAGTAGCTCTCTAAAGCATCATCTCTCATCTCTCGTAGCCTTGGCCGGGTAAAGCATAGGAGTCCTCCTCTCCCCGTCTCTTGACATAAGCCTCATATTCGGCCTCACGCATCTCCGCTTCCTGCCGCTGGTGCTAGTTCGCCCCGCTTCCCTCTCCTTCTCCTTAAACCTACAAAGCTGCCCCTCCGGCACCCACCAATGGCCTCTACGCTGTCAAGCCAAAAATAGCCATCTCCTGAGCTCTCCCCTGTACGAATTATCTCGCGTATCAATCCTAAGTACCAAGTGGTCGAAAAACAGTTCCCTCGACGCCCGAGGATATAACCCGCCGAGGAGGAAAGACATCATACTTCCATATTTCTTAGGAAAAGAAATGGAAAACACAACACTGAAGATCATCTGCGGGAGCATAGCGTAAGCCACCACCCTACAAAGGGCTATATCATCAAAGTCCTCCGGTGAAACTGCCTAAGCCGAATCGCTCCGTCTGCCGAACCTGTAAGTCGTAACAAACAGTAAGTTTGCTTGAATGCAGCCCCAAAGTACAACTACTGGAGATCCATCCTCAAGTACTCTCCGAGTCTCCAGACTTCCGCCAAATGAGGCAGTGGCTGCAACCATCTCGATATCTTCTGGGCCTGGGGGCGTACTCAACCATCCAACGCCTCGCCACTGAGCCTTCCGACTCATCAAAAATCACACTTAAACCCTCTCTCTCTGGCAAATGTCCATAGTGCTTCGATCATATCGTAAGTTTCCCGAAGAACCCCGCAGGCGCTCCATCGCCCACAAAGTCAAGAGAAATGGACTCGCCCCGCATATACCGCCTTGCAGCCAGAGCGCCGGTGATGCCGTCGGTGAGAGCATGAAAAGTCTCTCCCAAGATCAGCAAGGAATTATTCTCTGCCCAGCGACAGCAACAACTACATTCTAATGTGGTATTCGAATGATAAATTCCAAAGGAATAAAACCATGCGAACAAGGTACCAAACATTTACAAAGTGCAAAAAGTACATCCCAATAGGGCATCATTCACCAAGCCTAAGCCCCTAAATCTATCGAGAAGACAAGAAATGTCAAAATGATCGGGACTACGAATCATACCTTGTCATGCATATTCTCGGGAGAAAGATGAAAAAAGGTTACACAACCTATCAACAAAAAAGAAACCCCTCCCCGGCAAAGGAATCCCAATCTTCTTCCACTCTCCGGCCACCAAGTAAAAGCCCGAAATTCTTCAACTCTCCGTCGGACTTGTAATTTCTGGGACTTTACCAGTATCAAAGAAAGGCAAAAGACATGCCTTCTAGGTATCCCAAAAATGAAGCTAAGAAGCTCTCAAGAGGTCATAGTCCAAACCATTTTTCGTGATGAGGGACCACAAGCTACTTTACCTGTACCTCTTCGAAAAATGACTTCCTCGTGCATGTGAGATCTCCCTACACCAAATTCTCCTTGAACTTTTCAAAGAACAACATTTGCTCTTCCTTCGGGACAATTTTGGGGAAAATTTGGACATTTCCATGGCTTTTTTGGCTTCCTCTCTGATTTCCGTGCAGTTTGAACCGAAGAAGGCGAAGTTTCTTAATGGCATTTATGGACCAAACCAGATCCAACCACTCCGAAATAAATGTAACCATGCCGTGATGTCAAACTCCGTCCGCGCGACATTACGATTTAAGTTTCCTTAAAAATCTGCAAAGATGCTCTGCTAAACTGCGTCGCACAACGAAAGAATATTTCTTCATCCTCGTCGCCGAACTCTTGTGCAAAACTCCGCCCAAACAAACATATGTACCAACATCACTCACCCTTGCCAAAAAATCAGGCTCATGTATCCAGCAGCATTCATACAACATTCGCATTCATGATAGATAAAATAAAAGTAAAATCCTAAATTATTACATTCCAAAAAAAGCTGAGCGATGTATAAAAAAATTTAGAGCGTCAAATTCTGTCAAAAAGAAATAGGTACGCCTCGTAAAATCGCCTTCGCCCTAAGATGGTCGCCGTGGGAATCCTCTGGCCGGGCGCTTTCCCCGATCCCTCTTGCGGTTTCTGGGCCCGCCGCCTCTTCCTCGCAGCCACGAATATCTTCGGGCTCAGAATCATCCTCGGCCTCCTTTCTGAGAGAAGGCTTGTCTCGACCAACCGCACACTCGACATTTACCGCAGTTTCATAGTTACATCAAGAAGAAGTCGTATCCAAACGAAAACGCGTCGAATTCCTGGACGTGCGAAAAAGACCCAATTATGATGCCGTATTATGTCCTGCCCATACGGGATCTTCCGAGAATGACGTGGTCCGAAGGCAACACCACACTGGGATCTATGAGAGGAGAAAGAGGAGTCTCGGAAGAAGGCTCGAAAGGAATAGGGGAAGCTCTCCCTCTCGACAGCGCGGCCACAAATTTGCAGCTTCCTCTCGCCCTGAGAAGACTCCACAAATAACCATGTTCTTGATAAATCTCTTAACCCCGATCATCTGGTTTGTCAGCTTCTCCACCACCTTGGCCGGGAACTGCACGGAAACAAAAGCGTCAGAGATAATTAAGACAAAAAGATGATGACAGAAAAAAAGGAAAAGACAGAAGCAAAAAAAAAAGAATAAAGAGGCTGAGAGGCTATACCTTCATATCCTGACGAGGCCGAAAGCTCGTGGAAGTGAACCCGGGATCAGGGACAGTGGATCTGTACTCTCAGCCCGACCGCCCGTCCTGGACATACGAAAAGCCTCGAGATCGAGGGTACCGCACAACCCCAACCAATCCCTCTCAAGAACCCGAGGCGTCTTAGCCTCCACAAGACAAATCACAGACTCCACCGATCCCCGAGTCTTCATCTTGTTCAGCTGCTCCGTCACGAAATTGTTTCCGCCCTGCAAAAAAAAAAGAGGGAAACAAAAATGTCAAAAAAAATATTCTGCATTTGCATTCAAAAAAAAAATACACATGCATCATAAACATAAAGTTTTGCAGAAAATCGGGCAAAGATAACAAAGATACAACTAGGACCTAGCCCCATTTTTCTCGCACAAAAAGAAAAGAGTTTTTTCAAGAAATACTGCCAAAGCCATTCATTCATACATAAAGCATGTCAATAATATTTCGAGTCAACGGAAACAAAAATCCGTCCCACTTTTCTCAAAAATCCTATGCATTGCAAAAATAAAAAAATCCTACAAGAGGCATACATGCAACAAAAAAAAAAAGGGGGGTCCGTCCCGACCCTCCGGCGAATTCCTTATCATTTCTGATATTTCAAAAAATGGCAAATGCCCATTCTTTTTCAAACACAATGCATACATGCAATCTTCAATCTCAAATGTCAAGAACATTATTTTCTTAAATTTCAAACACAATTTTCGAATTTTCAATTTTCAATTTTCAAATTTTTTTTTTTTTTTTTTGGCAAAATGCCCATTCTTTTTTTCAAACAAAATGCATATTTGGGGTCACCCATATACTCATTACAACATGCAAAGCATCAAAATCAAAATCCAAGGCGCAAGAAAGCATCACAATTTTCGAATTTTCAAAAAAAAAAATAATAAAATCACCAAAAATCAATTTCAAACAAAAATCAACAAAGGAAGTGAAGCGGATTCGGCATACCTGCTCGGAGACTCGGATCAAGGGCCCAATGTTGCTCACGCACGGGTAGGGCTCCTCCGCAATCGATTACGAAAGTGCTTGTAATCCCTCCTCATTCGAACGAGTTCTAATCGCTTCTCTCCGCGACCGGGCCGCCAGCGTCCTTGACCTTGAATAGCTACTCCCTCGTGTTCAATTAAGCTTGAAAAAATCAAAGAAAATGGAAGAATTTTGAAGCTTTTCGGGACCAAAAATGGTGGATTTCTCGGTTTTGTCTTCCTTCTCTCTCGTCGTAAATGCAAAAGAAGAACTCGAAAAAGCGTGAGGAAGAAGAAGCGAAGGGCTATGGGTGGCCTCATTTAAACTCCATCTCGGGACTCAAAACCCATCCGCATGATCAAGTTTTGTTTAAAGGAGGTCAAAATGACCTATTTTTGCCCTTTAAAATTCTCAGACTCCCGCAATTTAGTCCTCTAAACTTAACAGTAGTTAACCCAAAGTTAACCAAAAGTTAACCCCCTTTCTCAAAGGAACCTCAACGGCAGAAGAAACGTAAGTCCGATTTCGAGAAAGATAACTAATCCCGTTTCATAAAAATTAATAACGGCACAAACGTAAGTCCGATTTCCCCGAGAAAGATAATCTGGTCCGCTTTCTTCATCAAAATCAACTGCCAACTGGGCACAAACGTAAGTCCGATTTCCCCCGAGAAAGATAACGGAATCCCGTTTCTTTCATCAAAATCATCAACGGCACAGGAACAAAGGTAAGTCCGATTTCCCGAGAAAGATAACGTGAATCCCGCTTTCTTTTCATCAAAATCATCACACAACTGGCACAAACGTAAGTCCGATTTCCCCGAGAAAGATAACGGAATCTCGTTTCTTTCATCAAAATCATCAACGGCAGCAAACGTAAGTCCGATTTCCCGAGAAAGATAACGAATCCTGTTTCTTTCATCAAAATCATCAACGGCAGAAACGTAAGTCCGATTTCCCGAGAAAGCTAACGGAATCCCGTTTCTTTCATCAAAATCATCAAGCGTAGGTCCGATTTCCCCGAGAAAGATAACGGAATCTAGTTTCTTTCATCAAAATCATCAACTAGCCAAACGTAAGTCCGATTTCCCGAGAAAGATAACTAATCCCGTTTCTTTCATCAAAATCATCAACGGCAAGAAACGTAAGTCCGATTTCCCGAGAAAGATAACGAAATCCCGTTTTTTCATCAAAATCATCAAACGGCTAGCCAAACGTAAGTCCGATTTCCCCGAGAAAGATAACTAATCCCGTCTCTTTCATCAAAATCATCAACGGCCAAACGTAAGTCCGATCTCCCCGAGAAAGATAACGGAATCCCGTTTCTTTCATCAAAATCATCAACCCAGCCAAACGTAAGTCCGATTTCCCGAGAAAGATAACGGAATCCCGTTTCTTTATCAATTTCATAAACGGCAAAACGTAAGCTCCGTCTTCCCCAAAGAAAGGCTAACAAAATCCCCAACGAAGCCGACGAAATCCCGTAAGCCCGATGTTTCTCCAATAAAGCCAACGAAATTCCGAGTAGCTTTCGAACTACGATCGGCTTGATTCCCACTAGGATACGTAGGTAGCCTATCATTAGGTCCAGCCCACTCGACCAAAGACGGTTATCCTCTCTTCCTAAAAGAAGCAGACGAAGTCCACCGAAGGACCATCCATCCCAAACCATTAGGGAAAACATTTCAAATCAAGGTCCGAGGCACCTAAAACGCCATCATCTTCAAGGATCGAGGCACCTAACGCCATCATCTTCAAGGTCCGAGGCACTTAAACGCCATCATCTTCAAGGTTCGAGGCACCTAAAATGCCATCGTCAAGGTCCGAGGCACCTAAAACGCCATCATCTTCAAGGTTCGAGGCACCTAAAATGCCATCATCCGTGTCCGAGACACCTAAAATGCCATCATCCTCAAGGATCGAGGCACCTAAAACGCCATCATCTTCAAGGTCCGAGGCACCTAAATGCCATCATCTTTGAGGCACCTAAATGCCATCAAGGCAGGTCCGAGGCACCTAAAATGCCATCATCTTCAAGGTTCGAGGCACCTAAAACGCCATCATCCGTGTCCGAGGCACCTAAAACGCCATCATCAAGGTCCAAGGCACCTAAAACGCCCTCATCACCAAAGCTGACGCCTCAAAACAGCCATTCCAAGGTCAAAGACCCGAACTACGACCGGCTTGATTCCTCTTAAGGATACGTAGGTAGCCTATCATTAGGTTCACCATCGTACCGAAAATGGTCATTCCTATCCTACAGAGCGGATATACAACTCCCACCAGCACCAAAATGGTCCTCTCTTATCCCTGCAGTTTCTCTCAAGAATCGACCGCAAAACTCGCCACCAGCCGACGCCTCAAAATAGTCATTCCAGTGGTCAAAGACCCGAACTACGACTAGCTTGATTCCCACTAGGGATACGTAGGTAGCCTCTATTGCTAGGTTCGCCCACTCGACCACTGTCCTCACCAAATATGGAGCCCATTTTATCGACGACCCCGCTTCCTTCGAAAGCGCCGTCGCCGAGGGCTACCGTAAGTGCTCCAATTTGAGTTGTTAGTATTTTCGTTAGAAAATTAACGAAAGTTTTAACATTTCTAACATTTCTAACAATTCCTAACATTTTTAACAAAGTGAGGGTAGATTAGGATTGCCATTTAAAGATAAACCATGGAAAAGAATCAAAAAGCAAAAGAAAGGTCAAAAACCCGAAATAGTGGGCCGAACATTTTCTCGGTTGCTTAATTTGAAAATTATTCTTCCCGTCCAAAGCCTGGAGCAAGATTTAATGAACAAGGCACGCCTACAAACCCATCCGCGGACATCTATGTAATTTCAGAGTGCCTATAAATTGAGCCCTTCGCCACGTAAATAAGGAGGAACAACACATTTACAACCGCACCTTGGCGAAAAATAGGAGAAAACAGGGAATTCACTTGAATTGCCACCATTTTCTCTTGAATCTTTCCCAAATCCCATTCACTCAAAATACTCTCAAATCATTCTCATACATACACAAGCCCAAGCTTAAATCACCCCTTAGGAGGAGGATTAGAGAGAAAACATAGAGGACTTCATTGTTAACTACTTGTTTTCTCTTTGACCAACTCTAATCACAAAGCCTAAACACATTCAAACCCTAAAACACATTCAAGCCTTGAATCCATTCAAACACAAAATACAAAGAAGATAGGTATAACCTCCTTCTCCTCACCCTAAAATTCTCTCATCCATGCATGCATTTTCAAACTCCAAAATGTAGTTTGTTCATCTTCTTGCTCTAGATCCAAGAGGATCACCATGGAAGTTCATCTCCATGGATGATCCTCTACAAGGATCAACATTACTTTCAAAGTGTCTTTACTTGCAAGAACATTTTCAAAACCCTAAAAATCATTTTCATACATCAAATCTTCATTTTCAAGGATAAAATTCCCCTTCCCAAGCAAATGAAATGCTTAAGTCCTAATGTACCCCAAGGATAGCTTGATATAGTAGATCACCACTAAAATGTTTAGTGATCACTAATCAAAGCTTATGGAAATGGGGACAAGCATGGATGCCAAACCCCCTTTAAAATCATGTTTTTCTTCAAGAGGAAGTTGCTGTCCAGTAGCCTTTCTCTAAGACCTCTGTCCATGGTCTAATTTTTTGGACATACAGAAACTTGGAATTTGGTGTTGACTACAAAATACTTTTTGTAGCCAACATCCAGAAATTTCCAAAAATATTTTTACTTTATTTTTTACGTGAGTAAAAATCCATTTTTCAAATTTTCTTTTAAAGGTCAGTTCCTCAGTCTCTGGAAATCCAGATTTCATATCTGAGATTTCCAGAAGATTTTGGTCCACCAAATCACCTTCAAAGGGAAAATTTCTTTTACACAAACCTTATATAAGGTGTTTTGAACAACTTTCATTCTCGGACTTTCCCCAGATTCTGAGATTTTTAAGCCCTTAAACCCATTTTAAAATCAAATGTTCACTGCCTTTTTCATTCTGGCAGAAATGTTTTTCAACCTCAAAAAATCTTTTGAGTACCAAAAATCAACCCAAAAATCACACCAAAAATCATGGGACTTTTTTAAAGTCTAATAAAGAGTTCCCAATTTTTACTTTTCAGTTTGAACTTATTTTGGCCAAAACACACACACACACACAAATGATTTTTAATGCTTGGAAGACTCGTTTTACGAGGCATTCCGGGTGAACACTAACGTTCTTCCCGGCGTGTAACGTGACCTCCGAACCCAAATCTCTAATCTCGGGCATTTTTCAAAGTTTTGGCCCTTAAAACAAAAATGGCGTGGCGACTCCGTTTGATTTCAAAAAAAAATCGGGTACATCACAGCAGGGAGGTAATGATGTTCTCCGGGATTTGAGGGAATATTGTGGACTTTAAGGGGATTTAGTAATCATTGAAACAAAGATGTCCGTACGGACCTTAATTGCTTTTCTGATTTCTTGAAAATTCCCAAAAGGTCCTTCTGTCCTTTTTTATCCCAGTAAAGTTCATCCCTTGGTTTGGCTGAGGGTTTTTTGAGGGATTTGAGTGCCGAGGTTTTCGAGACTGCAAGCTTTTGTGAGTCCGGTGTTTCCTTGTGTACTCGGAAGAGGGTGATCCAAAGATTGGGGTACTTACACTTCCTACTTTGATTATTTCTCTTCGACTCGCAAGTGATATCTCGACGTACTAGGCAATACTGTAGCACCGATGAACTGGGCTATTTATTTAAAAGAGCTTTTACAATTATTTTTAACATGTCCAAAGAGAGTAACAATAGTTACATACTCTCGCTTTGTCGAAGTCTTATCTCGAAGACAATAATTCAACATTATCCCTTTCTTTAACAAATATTTTATCTTCCTTATTAGCCAAAGTAGATGTAATAGCATTTAAGGACTCTTGAAAACCCATACCGCCTTGAGTGGTTTGCTCAATCCAAGGATTTCATCCAAATTTTTGGAAGAACCCGTGGCTGAGTTTTTTAAATGTGGTCTCGGCTAGAGTAAGTTTGGTCTTGACTTTGTCCAGATCCGCATCCTTTTTTGTGAGTTGGACTTCCAACTTAGTCAAGCCATCAGTCAGATCTTGAACCTATTTGGAAAGAAACACCACCTTCTTGTTCTCTTTCTTCCATTCGTCAAGCAATTCTTTGCAAAGGTCCTTAAGACCACAAATGAGTTCATCCTTGCTGAACTCATTACATTGTTCACCCTCTTGTGAACTACCTGCATCCATGTTAGCAGATGCCACAAAACAAACAACATTTGTTAAACAAAAATTGTTATACTGCCGCTGATGATATCTCGTGTGCTATCCCGCCTTGGATATCACTTGAGATAACACTTGTCGCTGCCCGAGTCACAATTGCTGTTTGATCTGAATCTTCAGATTGATTAGTCTCCTCATCTTCATTTTCACTGAGGGATACCCATAGGTTCTTTCCCATCTTCCTTAGAGTGTTAGCACACTCGTTTGAGTAATGACCCCACCCAGAGCATGCGTGACATTGGATTGACTCAAGGTACTTTGGATCAGATCTAGATTGATATGATGATGCTCTTTTTATGGGACCACCTTTCTAAGTAGATGGAAATGTCCTCTTCAAAGATTGAATTGTACACCTTGGCTTGTTGCTCTTTAGCCTTAACCTGCACATTTTCTTTGTTAAATTTTCTTAACATAGAATTATATTTCCTAGCAAGTAAGGCAACACTAGCATCTTCACCTAATTCCTCAAAATTTTTGTCATCCTCATCATTTGGTAAACTTGAGGATTGAACTTTTAAAGCAACACTCTTGCCTTTAGAAGCTTCACTTTGCTCAGCAAGGTTTGACTCAATTTTTTTAAAAATGCTCATTAAGGAATTGATGTCCATAGTAGAAAGGTTATGAGCCTCTTCTATAGATGAAACCTTTATATTAAAATGCTCAGGGAGTGTTCTATAATAGCCTTTGAAACAAATTGTTTATTTGTAAAAGGTTCACCTAAAAGTTGACACTCATTAGCAATGTTAAACAATTTTTCAAAATAAGAGGATATGGTATCATTTTCACCCAAACTAACAGCCTTGGGGCTGTCTTGGATGTTGAGGAGAAAGTGGGGAAGTGGCTGAGCTTGCTCCTCACTTCATGGGTTTATTAACACCAAATCCCCCTTTTGTAGCAACCGTCCACTTGCTCTCCAAGTTCACGCTATAAGGACTTGTACTCCCAAGCTTTCTCAGCCTTGTACTCTACAATAAACATTAACAATCATCTTGACTTAGTCTTCCCATGTTTTTGATGTTGTTAACACCAACAAGGCTTGGCTAAAGTTTATGCATAAAACGTTATTTATGC
This sequence comes from Adenophora triphylla var. japonica, assembly GCA_022495995.1. Lineage (NCBI taxonomy): Eukaryota > Viridiplantae > Streptophyta > Magnoliopsida > Asterales > Campanulaceae > Adenophora > Adenophora triphylla. Next base: position 3,410 of record JAFEMH010006744.1, on the reverse strand, counting down.
ATAACTTTCTCTTTTCCAAATTTCTCCACGTGTTTAGCTCATAACTCCCTCATATTGTAACCTGAAATATGGACTCACAACATATACTAAACATATCATATTAGCACATTAGTACATAAACAATTAATCAAGAAATGTGCAACTATACAAATTCCAGCACAGGAAATCATCTGGGAAATCATATGGAAATATGGGAAATCATTCAGGATATCATCTGTGTTTTACATTAACAATTTCGATCCGATTGACTTGGAGAATCTGAGCTTAAATACATTCTTCCTTCTGATTTGTTAGCTGAAACCATATAATCATTTATAGAATTAACCACATCTAGAGTTGGTACTAAAATAGCACTCTCTTCAAGATACAATAAATCATCATTGTCTCTTCCAAATTATGGATATGTACTCTTAACAATTGCCGATATTGGGTCATTGAATTCCTTGATTAAAAACTTGTCAGGAATATCTATAGAAGCACATCCATCATTTGGTTCCCCAATCTTTCCATCTCCAATTTTTGCAATCCATTCAGCAAAATTTCAAATCTTCACAACTATCACTAGATCCAATGTTCTGTAATCTCATATTCCTTGCCAACCTCAATACGTTACAATCCCTCCACAAATACGATGAATTAATGGTGGCATGAACAATATCTTGCCTACTACCCTTTGGAATAACATGGTAGTATTTGTCGAAAATCTCCACCAAAAACCAATTTATTACCTCCAAATAGAAGATTACCTCTAGATGAATTGACTGTGCTCATGATATCTCTCATAGTTCGATCCAATGCTTCAAAACAGTGTTTATGCATCATCTGAGCCTCGTCCCATATGATAAGCCTTGCTTCATTATAAGCTCGGCAAGAGGACTTCCTTATTTTATGTTGCAAACTGAACTTTCATTGGGTTCAAATGGAATATGAAATCGAGAATGCGCAGTTCTACCACCAGGCAACAAAAGAAATGCTATTCCACTCGAAGCCACATTTAACACAATTTCTCCTTTCGATCGCAATCCTGCCGATAGAGTTTTCCAAATATAAGTTTTTCCAGGTTCCACCATAACCATAAACAAAAATATCCTTCCAATATTCGAATTGCATGATTCGATGACGGCCATGTAAACATGACGTTTCTCATCATTCAAATTTAACACAAGATTGTCAAGTGTTCTTCTCACAATTTTTTTCGATCATAACACATTTCATCTTGTATAAGCCTATTTACATGAGAATTGGAAAACTCATCTTCGTGTGGAATGGCATTGGAAGGGAAATCATGTAAAATCCTCCCACGAGCCGTAATTATCTTCTCAACTTCCACAATGCATAACTCTTTATTTGATTTTCAGACCTTTAATTGCACCCTATGATACAAAAACTAAATCAAGTGAATAAAATGTAAGAGGCTAAATTAATGCAAGTCAATAAAAGTTATACTGTACCTTGGTTTTGTAATAAATTTCTCGATTGAATAAAATATCATCGAGATAAATAAGACCAACATGATTCCCAAACCACTTCGGGACGGCCCATATGATCCAGATGATAATAATTTAGCAAAGTAGTGATTCTAAGAGATTGAGGCGGATGTCGAAACCTGCTTGCCTCAACGATCCCACGTCAATGTATTCTTTATCAAATCATCTAACATCCCTAATGCATAGCAAGCATCCGGAAAGAAGGATATTGTACCCCATCTGAAACAAATACTGTGAAACCCATGTTTGCACCACGTACTCATGTTTAAGAAACTTTTATCTTAAAGTAGTATAGACTCTCGGAACCCGGAGGAACAAAGAAAATACGATCTAATTGCAAAGCCTACTTCTTCCTTGGCATCCATTCACTCGCAATTGATTTCCACCACAAATTTTTGTGGGAAATTCAATGCATACGTCACCTTCTTTCGCATCGGGATATTTCTTGTTAGCCTTCCATCCAATACCACAGTTAACATACTTTCTGGTTCATCGATTAACGATTCACCAAATACTCAATATTATCCGAGATTTGTAGAAAATGACATTTTGTTCGTTTGGAAGATGAAAACTCAGACACTCTAATCGACGGGTCTTTCAACCGGTATTTCAAATCCAAAGATTCTCCAAGTATTTCACAAGATGAAATGTATCGACAATCATAATATAAACCCACCCCATTAATATTCTTTTCGAACTATCATCATTCGATGATTGATAAAAGGTTGTAGTTACACGATCAGCTGTTCTTGCTTACGTATTTAAACAAATACATGATTGCATCGTGATTGATTAAACCACTCCACGTTTAAATGAGCCCCATACTTAATCAATAAATATCGATTATGAGGAACAACGCCTATTATCTAACACAAACTCCATTTTTAACAATTGTTCTTCCATTATCCCTTCGTCTCGTATACCACATATCCATCTTCATCAATCAGAGTTGCTTCAACAATTTTTTTGGGAAAATGCTTCGAACAAACGACCATCTACCATGCAAGGGAAATTTTTTCTAGCATCACCACAGGGATCGTGAACCATAAAATCTTGAAATGCAAAGGTATAATAAATTAGATCCTTTACCTCTCATCAAGAATTCTTAGCTTAAATAATACTCTATCACCTCTATCTCCTATTTGATTTAATCTTCATGAGTAAGGAACAATAATACGTTTGTTAGCATGCACAACCCCCTCTTTTGAAACTCTACGTTGTGAAATTACCAAACCATTTATACATAATTTTTGTTATGAATGTTAGATAGTTGACAAATAATATTATAATGTATTTTTTATTGTCTTATAAGATACGAAATAATAAAAAAATTACCTGCTCTTATATTCCCAAATATCTTATTTTTACGTAGTTCCTTAATCAAACCATCAAGTTTGATTTTAAATACTTCGCAAACAATAGCCCTACGATCATTCTGCCTACCCTCCTTTGCCTTCCGTAAGTCTTAATACTTTCGGCCATTTTGCCATGTAAATGTAAGGAATAGATTCGGATAACCTCGCCCATCTACATATAGCCATAGCATCTTTGATAATTTTGTATCATATATCTCGCTCCTCCGATAATCGCATTTAAGGCAAAATTATTCTTTTCCTTTTCGTGTGCATCGCGCGCCTTATTTCTCACCTGATTAACAAAAGCTTCTTGCAAACCCTTATACATTTCACTGGCCATGACTTATTTCTGATTAAACCTAACATAAGTGAGACGTGTATTCAACTACGGTATATTTATCGACAACAAATTGTTGAAAACAACCTTCCTGAGAACAAAAATTTTTTGGTTCACAATCTCGCTCGTGAATTCTATATGCAAAGAATTCTCTTTATACTTACTTTTTTCGACGCACCGTAACCATTTTTTGTATTGGAAAATTGGATATCTTCTCTATATCCATCTTCC